>JASAMX010013148.1:0-19385 GCA_030248175.1 Microlaimidae sp. YZB2_3
CAAACTTAGGTTTATGTTATAGTTAAAGTAGAATGTTATAAGTAAAATTCTATGTTTGATCTCAAAAATAAATATTTACTTTTTTGTTTAACTCCAAAAATGTTGTTTTTGCTATAGCAGATCAACTCCAAACAGCACAAAATCAACACAATTGTAACAGAATTAACATTAACATTAACACCGCAAGTACCGCTGCAGGACACAGTTGCATCCTACTCCTTTTAACTCGGCCAAGACATTAGCGATCCACACACTACCCCAAAATTCTACAAACGCGTTGCCATGAAGTATTTTATACTGTGCGACTCATTCTGCCATTACAATGACGTTCTGTTATTTGGCCTAAATAAAATAATAATTTGTATTAACACAAAATATAAAGACTCAATTAAAATTATCTATTTAAAAGTGCAATTCTCAAATGATTGGGTTTTTGTAATAGTGCTTATTGGGTTTTTGTAATAATATTTATTTTTTTCAGTGAAACCAAAATTAAAAAAATTCCCCATGTTCTGAGCTTAAAAAAGTTTTAATTGCCTAAACTGTTAAAAATTCCCCAATATATTGCCATGTTTCCCAATATATTCCCAATATATTGACATGTTTCTTATATTTTTTGACTAAAACAATGCATTGAAAACCTTTTTTTACCTAAGCCTAAGCAAAAGCCAAAAATCAATTGAAATTTTTATCATGATAAACTTTTATTAAATGATTTATTCAAAAAACTGAAAACCTAACCCTAAGCAAAACCTAAAAATCAAGCAAAACTTTATCATTGTAAATTCGTATTTAATGATGCTTTTTAAATTGAATAGTAAAAACCATATTTTTTTCCTAAGCCTAAGCAAAACCCAAAAATTAAAGAAAATTTTATCATTGGGGTCGAAACTCGCATTTTCGAAAGTACGTTTACAAAATCGCATCCAAAAGACGAGTTTTCCAAAGACGAGATGTTTAAAAGACGAGTTTTCCGAAGACGAGATGTTGAAAGACGAGATGTAAAATGTCGCCGCTGCCTTTGGATTGCAATGGTTTAAGATATATTGTGTAATGATATAAGTCTCTAAAATGCAGTGTTTGGATTTGTAGGACGAAAATAATTAAATTACGTTTTATTTAAAAAGCTGACAACAAAGAGGGCAGAACTTCTGCAAACAACCAAAACAACTATACTAAACAAGTAATAAAATAAAAAAAAAAATAACGAAACAGCTCTCAGTGGCAGAGCTCAACGGACAGGAAAGGGCGAAGAACCGTAAGGCTGGTTCTGTCTGTCTTCAGCTACGGAAAAGAAGAGTCACGTGCACCTAAAAGTGACTGTGCCGCCTAACAACACGCGCTGTCTGCGTGTACGCCAAATCTTGAACTACACTTATGTGTTTTGCCGGTGTGTTTTATAGTGTTTACAACGGCCTGGGGGTAACGTTAAAACATTACAGTTTGTATAAACTAAAAAGAAGGATTTTTATGTGCAGCAAGGAACTTATGCAAAAATGTTACTTTTGTTTACACGGAAAATGCGCCCTTTTAAATGTCCGTTAGGTCCCGCCACGAAAACTGTATATTATGCTAATTTTATTTAAAAAAACAACAATATATCACAAAGAAAAAGTTATTATCACGACAGGGGCGTGACACGCCTCCCCATCTAAGTTTTGACGTCCTCGACAAAACCGAGCGGAAAACGCAAAAAAACAAGAACAAGGCGTATCCGCGGCTTCATGACGATTGTAAAGGATGCCGATGGCGACCGTCTTTCAAGCCTAAACAGACAATGTCCAAGTTAAGAAACAGGTCCCTTTGATCTTGTAAAATAACCATGGGTTGAGTCTTTGGGAGCAATGGATTCTTTGTTGGATTCAGAAAAATTAGGCAATTTCAAATCGGTTTGAACACAAACATCAGCTTTTGATAAAATATTTTCAGTTTTTGCAATTTCCGTCATTGTTTTAGTTAGCGGGTGTGTGTCTGGGGCAATTTTAACACGACGAATGCTAACTGAAAGTGTTTCAGAGTGGTTCGGGTCTAGGGATTTAACCACTAATTTAGGCAAATTGCAACGTATAACTTTATAAGGGCCAGAAAATTTATGCCGGCTAAAGCAAAAAGAGCGTCTTGTAACGGTTTACCAAACAAGAGACTGGCAATGCAAATCAGCAGCTAGTGACCGCCCCGAACATAAAGAAAGATAAAGTAAATTTTATCTCGGGTCACTGGGCACCAGAAAGTGTCGCCGCTGCCTTTGGATTGCAATGGTTTAAGATATATTGTGTAATGATATAAGTCTCTAAAATGCAGTGTTTGGATTTGTAGGACGAAAATAATTAAATTACGTTTTATTTAAAAAGCTGACAACAAAGAGGGCAGAACTTCTGCAAACAACCAAAACAACTATACTAAACAAGTAATAAAATAAAAAAAAAATAACGAAACAGCTCTCAGTGGCAGAGCTCAACGGACAGGAAAGGGCGAAGAACCGTAAGGCTGGTTCTGTCTGTCTTCAGCTACGGAAAAAGAAGAGTCACGTGCACCTAAAAGTGACTGTGCCGCCTAACAACACGCGCTGTCTGCGTGTACGCCAAATCTTAAACTACACTTATGTGTTTTGCCGGTGTGTTTTATAGTGTTTACAACGGCCTGGGGGTAACGTTAAAACATTACAGTTTGTATAAACTAAAAAGAAGGATTTTTATGTGCAGCAAGGAACTTATGCAAAAATGTTACTTTTGTTTACACGGAAAATGCGCCCTTTTAAATGTCCGTTAGGTCCCGCCACGAAAACTGTATATTATGCTAATTTTATTTAAAAAAAACAACAATATATCACAAAGAAAAAGTTATTATCACGACAGGGGCGTGACAAAAAGACGAAATTTCCGGACACCTCGTGAGCCTCACGAGGACGAGAATTATTTTTGCCGTCATAGCACCGCCGTCATATTGAATGCCGTCATATTTCGAACTTGAGTGGGTTTGGGGACTTTAGAGCCGAGGGACTTTAGAGCCGAGACTTTAGAACCGGACCTGGGGACTTTAGAGCCGTAGCAGGGACTTTAGAGCCGAAATGAAAAATGCGTTTGCAAACAATAGTAAAACAATATACAAATAATATTAAAACATTTACATAACAAATGGAGCTAATTATGCAATGCGGTAATCATTATGCGGGATAAATATGTTTCGGGTTTTCTATTGTTTATACAGAAGATGACAAGAATAAGGATTTGGCAGGAGAATGGTGGCGTCGTCTGGTAGTCTGGCTTCCAGACATTTTTTGTCGCCAAAGTGAGTGGGCGGGGCGTCTGGGGCGGGTCCACTAAACGCGTGCTGACTAGGTGCTATCTTAGCACGTTGTTTAAAACTCTTGTTAATCATTTATTTCTGGGTTTTTTCTTGAGAAAACTTATGGGACTGTTTTTTTAGACAGAATAAATTAGTATTAAAGAGTTTTATGCATATTTGTTTGAAATAAAACTTAATAAAGCCTTAAACCGTAGTTAGGAGTTTTGCTAACCCGTAACTGGGGGTTATTGCTTTAATAGTTTGTATATACAACAAATATGTATAAAATTAATAAAATATCAATTTGTGCCATGTAAACAAAAAGTTCTGTTAGATTTTCCGAGAAAAAACCCAGAAATTAAAACATTAACAAGAGTTTTAAACAACGTGCTAAGATAGCACGTAGTCAGCACGCGTTTAGTGGACCCGCCCCTGGTGGACAAACCTTAGAAAGATTTTTAGGTTAGAAAGAGCTTTAGAAAGATTTTTTCTAAGTCTAAGCCTAAGCAAAACCTAAGCCTAAGCCTAAGCAAAACCTAAGCCTAAGCAAAATCTAAGCCTCAACCTAAGCCTAAGCAAAAGACTGAGCCTAAGCAAAAACCTAAACCTAAGAATAAACAGCAAAACCTGAGAGGTGAATAAAGTTAGCCTCTCGAGCCAGGTTTAAGAGTTCGGCTCTAAAGTCCCTTAATTTTTTATGAATTTTCTGAACACAAAACTTACGTTACGGCTCCAAAGTCCCTCCAGTACGGCTCTAAAGTCCCACATTGCGGCTCTAAAGACCCTCGGCTCTAAAGTCCCCTCGCTCCGGCTCTAAAGTCCCGTTGCTGTCATATGTCATGGACTACTACGAGCTTGGATAGAGTAGAATGAACAGGAACTAGAATGGTTTATTTACAAAGTTAATATAGAAAACACGTAATACATTAGTAACGGCAAACACTAAATTCCACCGACTCCGACTCCGTTCAAAATCTGCCGTAACTTACCGTAGTTTTTAACATTATGCAAATTTTCTCATTGTTCAATTGATTATGCCTTTTTTTGTGCAATAAAAATAGAAATTAGTAAGATTTTGAAATGCAAAAGTTTTTAAAAACTTCCAGCATTCCAAAATAAATATAATATATTCCAAAATAAATATTATTTTTCTTTAAGCAGTAATAAACAATTCGGCATTTTAGAATCTTTTAAGTGTTTTTAGGATTTTATCTTGATTTTTAGGTTTCGCTTAGGCTTAGGAAAAATAAAGTTTTTTGTCTTAATTTTTTCTTGCAAAATTTTGTAACATTAAAACATCTTTGATATTTGTTAGAACTAATGTTTCAATTAAAAAACCCGAAATCGTGAATCATTAACCTGAACCAAACCCTAAATTGTAAATTCACATGAAAAATTTTTAATCAAACCATGTTCTTGCACTAGAATAATAATTGGAAGTTTATCGGTTTTTCGAGATTAATTATATTTCATTTTAAATTTACTAATTTTATGGTTTTAAACTTAATTTAATGCTTTTTATGGTGTGATTCAGTTAAAAATTGTCAATTTCTAAAAATTTACACTTAAAAAAAGCTAACTTGACTAAAAAAGCATTCAAAGTTGCTCATTTTGCTCGAATTTGTGTTAATTCTGCCTAACCTGCACATCATTATAAAATTTGCAGAAATTTGAGGCGGAGTCGGAGTCGGAGTCGGAGTCGGTGGAATTTAGTGTTTGCCTTAGTAACGGTGACGTGCAAAATCCCCATAAAAGTAGTGTAAAATCCCCATGGCCAAAATCCCCATAAAGTAGTGCAAATTCCCCATAAAGTAGTGCGAATTCCCCATAACAATCAGAAATGCGTTTGCAAACTAAAATGTGTTAAAAAAACTAAATTTCAATTATAAAAGCATTAAAAATGTTTTAATTTTTCCTAAGCCTAAGCAAAGCCCTAAAATCAAGCTAACTTTATCATGATAAAGTTTTGTTGTATTTTCCAAGTGTTAAAATTTTAAGGAAATACTGCAAACGCATTATATTTATGGGGAATTTACACCATTTTATGGGGAATTTGCACTGTTTCATGGGGAATTTACACCACCTTATGGGGATTTTGTAACGTTTATGGGGATTTTGGCCTATGGGGAATTTGTCCATGGGGATTTTATACGGACCCTTAGTAACCCGTAGCCGCACTCATAAAGCGCGATTAATCGGCAAGCACTAAAAAACACCTACCACACCTACTACACCTACTACACCGACCGACCTAAGCAAACTAAGCAAAACCTTAAAATCAAACAAAACATTAAATTTAGCTTGATTTTAAGGTTTTGCTTAGGTTGCTTAGGGAAATTTTTAGTAACAAGAGGGCTTTCACCCCTCGGTTGGTCCGTCGGTGTAGTAGGTGTAGTAGGTGTGGTAGGTGTCTTTTAGTGCTTGCCGATTAATCAAGGATTAACCAAAGATTAAGTATGGACGTCTTTTTTCATGGACAAGGAGAGAATCGGATTAAAAAGCGGATAAAAACTGACTTTAAACGCGGTTTTTGGACTTTTTTTCATGTTTTATGACTTTAAAAATATACATACTGTTTTAACTAAAGTATTTTTATATAAATAATTGTCAAATTTTAAAAATATTTGAAAAAAAGTTAAATACATGATATTGTTAATTTTTAATTTCGAAATAAAAAAATAGAATTAAAAAAGACGAATTTTATTTCGATTTTGCATTGGGTCACATTATTAATTTAAATTGATAAAAATTTAATTCCTCTGTATGTTTGATTATGTTATAAGTTTATTTTACATTATTAATCATTATTTAAAGGAATTGAGTCTTTTATCAATTTATCTTATATTATGTGAGCCAATGCAAAAGCCAATTAACAATCGTTGGTTAATCCTTGGTTAATCGCGCTTTATGAGAGCGGCTACTGATTTTCCGGTCACCGGAAAGATGGATTGTTTAAAACTTATTTTTCAAGTAAATTTTCGTGATAAAACTCACAATAACATTTATCGTGGACTTTAGAGCTTAATTTCCCTAAGCAACCTAAGCAAAACCTTAAAATCAAGCTAAATTTAATGTTTTGTTTGATTTTCAGGTTTTGCTTAGGTTGCTTAGGTTGCTTAGGAAAACTAAAGGCCTACTTGAAGATAGCAAGATACTTGAAGAAGCATACTTGAAGAAACGAGAATTATTTTTTAGTTCCTGTTCATTCTACTCTATCCAAGCACGTAGTAGTCCTAGACATATGACGGCACTCAAGTTCGAAATGACGGCATTCAATATGACGGCGGTGCTATGACGGCAAAAATAATTCTCGTCTCACGAGGCTAACTTTTTTCTCGTGCTTGATTTTCGGCTTTTGCTTAGGCTTAGGTAAAAAAGGTTTTAAATACATTGTTTTAGTTAAAAAATGGAGAAACTTGTCTTTTGAAAAGTGCGTTTACAAAATCGCATCCAAAAGACGAGTTTTCCGAAGACAAGATGTTTAAAGGGTAAAGGTCTATTCATACTTATGACAAAACGTCCTTTGGACTTTGTCCAAAGGACAAAAGTCCTAACTTTGTCCAAAGGACAAAGTCCAAAGGGAAAAGTCCAAAGGGAAAAGTCCAAAGGGAAAAGTCCAAAGGACAACGTATTCATACTTCTTTTGTCCTTTGGACTTTTCCCTTTGGATTTTGTCCAAAGGACAAAGTCCAAAGGACTTTTCCCTTTGGACTTTGTCCTTTGGACAAGCCAAAACGTCCTTTGGACTTTTCCCTTTGGACTTTTCCCTTTGGATTTTGTCCTTTGGACTTTGTCCAAAGGACAAATTCTGAGTAGCGTTCATACTTCGTCCAAAGGACAAAGTCCAAAAGACGTTTTGGCTTGTCCAAAGGACGTTTTGGTTTGTCCTTTGGACTTTGTCCAAAGGACGTTTTGTCATAAGTATGAATAGACCTTAACGGGACTTTAGAGCCGGAGCGAGGGGACTTTAGAGCCGAGGGTCTTTAGAGCCGCAGTGTGGGACTTTAGAGCCGTATTGGAGGGACTTTGGAGCCGTAACGTAACTTTTGTGTTCAGAAAATTCATAAAAAATTAAGGGACTTTAGAGCCGAACAAATTTTGTCAAAGTTGGTTAAATTACGTCATTTTCATAGAATATATCACTGAAATTAGCCAAATTTTAAGTTGTAAAAGTTTTTAAAGCTTTCTACAATACTTTTAAAACCTTTTGGTGTCCGAAAAGAATATTTTCGGCATAATATCTTCCGAAATAAATATTTTTTTATTTAAGCAGTAAACTAAAGGAATTTCAATAGTTTTAAGCTTTTTTTAGATTTTTATCTTGATTTGTAGGTTTCGCTTAGGCTTAGGAAAAATAATGTCTTTTTGTCTTAAATTTTTATTGCAACATTCTCTAAAATAAAACATCTTTGAAATTTATCATAACAAATGTTTCAATTTAAAAACCAAAAACCGTAAATCTTAACCCTTAACGATGCCCTATATTCACATGAAAAATCTTTTATCAAACAAATCAAAGCACTAATCTAAACCATGTTTTTGCTCAAGATTAGAAGTTTGTCAATAATTGGAAGTTAATAAGTTTCTTCTCTCGCCAAATCCTTATTCTTGTCATCTTCTGTATATACAATAGAAAACCCGAAGCATATTTGTCCCGCATAATGATTACCGCATTGCATAATTAGCTCCATTTGTTATGTAAATGTTTTAATATTACTTGTATATTGTTTTACTATTGTTTGCAAACGCATTTTTCATTTCGGCTCTAAAGTCCCTGCTGCGGCTCTAAAGTCCCCAGGTCCGGCTCTAAAGTCCCGGCTCTAAAGTCCCCAAACCGTTTATAGGTCGAGTTTTCCGAGGACGAGTTGTAGAAGACGAGATGTTGAAAGACGTAGGGTAACTGACTTAATTTCGGCCACCTTTTTTTATTTTTTTGAATAAGTTTTTTTCTGGATTTTTCAATCAAGCCAAAATTTGGCCTAAAAATCAAACAATAGCTATATTTGTTATTCGAGTGCAAAATTAATATTTCTGTTACACTTAAAAATTAGTGAAGGTTTAAACTTTTTTTTAAAGTGGCCGAAATTTTAAGGCGCGTGCCATTTATTTCGGCCACCTACAAAAAACTGGCCATAACTATTGCTTAAACGAAAAATAAAAAAATTCTAAAGGTTGCAAATTTACCCTTAGGTTTATTTCTTGGTACGTATAACTTAATTTTTCCCGTTTGCGAACTTTAATAGTTATTAGCAAGACTTTAAATAATTATGTCAAAACCTTAAAAAAACAAGTTTTAATAATTTGTATTTTTTGTTCAATTTTTATTTTTGGCTTAAAAAACGTCAAAACAAAGTCAAACGAACAAAAAAATTCTGTATAAATACGGTAGTACAATGATATTTAAAAACAGCAAAAAACGACAGGTTCTTTCCCCTAAATTTTCAGGTGGCCGAAATTAACGGAATCTTAAAATGCGCAGTTAGTTAAACGCATTGCAAAATGATTTTAAAGAAAATATCAAAACATGAAAATTAACAACTTTGAGCCTTAAATAGAAGATATTTTAAGGTTATATATTGCTTCGTTCTAAATTTGATGCAGTTTAAACACAAAGCAAAAATTAGAAAAATCACAAAAAATTTACTTTTTGTATAAAAATGTTGATAATGTTGAATAACAAAAATAAAAAAACTTTTGCAAAAACACTTTATTCAACATTAATCCAGTTACTTTTGTGCTAGTTTTTTGTGTTTGAAAAATAAGCCAATTTTCTAACACCCTAAATTGGTGGCCGAAATTAAGGCATGGCCGAAATTAAGTCAGTTACCCTATTGTAAAAGACGAAATTTCCGGGAACCCAAGTGGCTGGCTCGAGAGGCTAACTTTATTCATCTCGCATTATTGTCCGGATTTTTTTTGGAAAAATTGTTGAGTCGTAAAATCGGCCCCGAATTCACTAAAGTACCTAATGATTAATCTTAAAGTAGACGTTGATTTCTTTCCTAGATATAAGAAAACCCATGTAAATCGTTTAAATTGTCTACTAATTAACAAAACCGCCTCTCAGCCGCTCGAGCGCCTCTCGAAAAAGTAAATAACCCAATACAAAAATTGATTTAAAATACTTTAAATTAATTTTTTTTACATGAATTGCATTCCTTGTGCAATTCTAGAGTGTTTTTAGTGTAAAAACTGGCCTAATTAATTAAATGTCCTTAATAGATGCCCAAAAACGCTCTCGAGAGGCGCTCAAGAGGCTAGCTTGAGAGGCTAATTTTATGCACCCGTTTATTGTCTTAATAAAATGTGTTTGTTCCACGTTCCGGGCAGTAGTCCTTGAAACCGTGAATGCTAACGTCACCCTGCCGTTGTTTCTTAATAGAATTAAGAAACAACCTTAGTGGGATTGGAATATAGTACAAAATTTTTTAACGTCTTACCAATTTAAAGCTGTAACAAAATTTTTTTAGAAATTAGCTTATAAAAAAAGTAAAACTGTAACCATATGAATCGCTGGAAACAATTTAAAGCAGTTTTTAAGTGCATATTTAAAAAATTTTCGCCTTTGGCGGCTAGGGGGGGCACCCTCCAGAGCCCTAGACCGACGCTTCGCGTCGGCTTTCGCCGCTACGCGGCGCAGTTATGGCGCTTCGCGCTGTAACCCCCGCCGAGACATTGGCAGACCGCCGTCCCCCCTTGGCGAAATCCTACATACGCGCCTGATATATATATATATATCAGGCGAGTATATAGGATTTTGAGGGTACCCCGGACACCCCCTCTAAAATTTGGGAGTCCCAGTACTAAAAACGCTAAAAATGGGGTATTTAAGGTAAAAATTTTTGGGACACCCCCAATTTTCGGAGGTCGGGTATACCCCCCCAAAAAAAATCCGGGAGGCTGCCCACCTATGATGTATATACAGACCTGTGCACTGCCCCCCGGGGTTTAAACGGGGGGGACAATTCGAACAGGGGGGGGCCGGGGGGGCAACTTTTTTGAAACGGGGGGGGGGGGCAATAAAACGGCAAGCAGGGGGGAAAGAAAAAAAGGAGAAAAAAAGAGAAAAAAAGGACAAAAAAAGCGAAAATAAGGTAAAATAGGTCTGAAATGGCTTAAAATACATTGAAATAGGCTAAAAACTGCAAAAAAATTAAAAAAATGACGTCATCATAAGGTCAAAAAATGGCGTCATAATTTTAAAGTACTTTTTCATTTTTTGGCGGGGTGGGCAATAAAACGGTGGGGGGGGGCAAATCCTCCAATAAACCGGGGGGGGGGGCATTTCCAGACCGTGCACAGGTCTGTATATGTATATATATATATATATATATATATATATATATATATATATATATATATATATATATATATATATATATATATATATATAGTATATACTATCTTTGTTTTTTTTTAGCAGCATGTCTTTTGATTTTGAAACAAATCCACCGTATGATTTACGTAATAGAAAAAATCTAGCGGAAACAAAAGATAATGGATGGAAAAACGATTTCAATAAAGAAAACTCTGGATTTCCTGATGATGGCCGTGAGAGAGAACAAACGGAGGAGTCTTCCAATGTCTTAAAAGATAACAAATCTTTGACTCAAGATTCAATAAAAAACTCTTTTTTAAGAACTCGTTCCACTTCTGATCCTGAAGAACTTAAAAAGCACTATTTCACCGAATTTACGGAAATATGCAGAGTGCATTGGGATAATTTTTTATGGTTAATATGCTGCCCGACATTATTATGGTATTATGATGTTCCAACAACAGTTTTGTCTGGTCAATTAAGCAGGTAGGGCAGTTTTAAAATTTTTTGAGTACAAAAAAGTTGATTGAATTTAAGGTCTCAATGTGGTAGTTAATTACTGGGTTTAGGTAGGTACACGTCTTTGCATTAGAGTTAGATTAGACCTGATCAAGTGGTATTATTACGAACCTAACCTGCACTGTCTCCCCCGAAGGAGTATATCGGTCAAACGGGGGGGGGAGGTATTTTTTAAAATGTGCAAGGAAAGGGTAAAGGAAAAAAGCCAAAAAAAAATCGAAATCCAAGTGGAATTAGCTCTAAAATGGCTTAAGTTTAGTTAAAATAGTTAAAAATTGCAAAAAATAGCGAAAGTAGGTGAAAAATAGCGCATATTTTTTATATGTGTTTCATTTTTGAGCGGGGATGGTTTAAACATATATATATATATATTTATATATATATATATATATATATATATATATATATATATATATATATATATATATATATATATATATATATATATATATATATATATATAGGTATCGTATACTATACGTAAATTGCATAATTAATAAGAATGTGGATGAAATCCGCATCTGTAGCCAAACTTAAGGTCTCTCCGGACAGTTTTTATTGCAGAGCGTTCAGTAGTAAACCAATTGCAATAAAGAGCAAAAATTACCCATTTTTATTTACACACAATTTACTTTTGAATGGGCTGAGGTCCTTACCGTGTGGCCGTTGCGGCCTAGCCCACAACCGGAGGAGTAAGTTTATCTTTACATACACTATTGTGCAACCAAAAGATAAGCCTTCCTCCCACGGTAAGACAAACCGACCAAAAGTAGGCCTAGGGAATAGATGTGAGATAGGTAAAATAATGTATTATTAAATATAACCTCACATCTAATCCCTAAAATCCTCTGATAGGGGTGGGGCTTTGACTAACATTCTACATCAACAGCAGTGCTAATATAGGGTGGTAGGCGGTAATATGGAATATCCATGGCCGGCCCGCTTCAGCTTTAAAAAAAATATTATACTTATAGACTATTAATATTTTAAGATATTCAAATGACGAAAATTCGACTAATTGGCGAAAAGCAGGCAACAAATCCTAATTACAATAATGTTATTTTTTGATTTTATGTTAAATAAATTTTTAAAATTGTAAAAAAAATTTAAAAAAAATTATTAAAATCAAAAAAAAAATTGTGGCCAAATATGTTTTATGTGGGAATCGATCTCGGAACCTTTCAAAAAATTTGACGACGCGCTAACCGACTATGCCACCGCTACCATGGGATGATGAGCTCTAAAAGCGATTTATAAACAACCCTTCTAAAAAAAATTGATAAAACGCACGACGCACGACAGAACTATTTATGCGTTAAAAAATACAAAAGATGTTATGGCCTTCCAAAAATTATAAATTTCAATAAAATATACTATCTGGAGCTTTAAATTTTACCAAATTCAATTAAATCGAAGTTTCACCGAAATTTTGGATAAATTAACCACCATTTTTCACGGAAAATTCTTTATTAAACCATAAATACAACAATATTCAGTTTAATTTTTACGTACGTGAAAGAGGGTAACTGTGTCTCTCTATTGGAAGTATTTTTTAAATAAATAGTGTGTAGTAAATATTTTTAAGGGTTTTAAAAAATTTCATTGCAATTTGATTTTTAATATCAATTATTTCAATCACTTTACAATAATATAATGAATGTTCACTTTATAATCGTGATATTTCTGCCTTTTTAAAACTCATATAAAGTTTTTAGTGAAATATTACTGTATTTCACGAGATCTGGTATGCCAAAAATGGCGATTTTCCATACTTAAGAAAACTGTCCGGAGAGACCTTAAGCCATTTTAAATAAATTTTTACTTAAATTTCATTTTTTTTGCCTTTATTTTAACTCTTCTTTTGCGAATCTTGTTCCGAGTTAAAAAAATTGCCACCGACCCGACCCTCCGCCCGTTTTAGAAATGCGAATACCCCCCTCCCGTTAAACTGTGAAAGCAATGCACAGGGTTTTGTAACCGCATACACTGACATCCGCAGATTTTTTAATATCCGAATAAACGGTTTAACTCACACAATACGCCAGTGTCGCATAATAGATCCTTCTCTTCTATTTTTCTTCCCCCCGGAAGATTTATTCCATTGCGCTCAAGAATAAATCTCCCCCCCCTCACAGTAGTTAGTTATTTCCTCCGGAAGATCTATTCTGGTTCAAACACCACAATAAAAATCCTTCCCCCTCAAAAATTTGAATAAATTTAAAACATAATACGCGAGATTTTGTTTGGAAAAATTTTAAAAACATCGTTTTAGAAAAAAATAGTTTGTTTTTTGTATTTTAATAAACTAAAAAAAAAATAACTTTAATTGTTATTAATTCCAAAAACAGTTCAGCATTGACATTAATAATTAAGTATTATTTAGTTGGTTTTCGGAGATAAAAAGAATACATCGGTACTTATTATGGGCGTAGCCAGGATTTCTGAAAGGGGGGTCCAACCCTGAACAAAATTTACGAAAGGGAGGGGTCCAGGGGGGTCCAAATTCTAAACGTTAAAAAAGGGCTAAAAAATTTGTGTTTATTGCCTTTTTTATGTCCCATACTTCATTATTTTCCTATTATTCAATAAAAATAAGTCCATAAAACAAAGAAAAAATTTTTACAAACAATTTGATATCTTAAAATTTTCAATTCCAAAAACATTAAAAACCTAAAAGTAAAAACCTGAAAACATAAAAATGAGTTCATTCAATTACAGCTGAGCAATGCAAAGTGCAAGAAAATGTTTTTAAACTTACTTCTAACCTTTAAATTTTTAATACAACTATATAACAATCTAAAGGGGGTCAAGCGTGGTGGTATTAGGATTACAAAACAAAGTATAACACAAATTTGGAAGTGGAGACCAATTAAAACATTAAGAATTGGGTGGGTCCAGCGTGATCATACCAAGATTACAAAACAAAGTAACACAAATTTGGAAGTGATGATATAATATCAACGAGCGCGAGCGGAGCGAAGCGCAAACAAAAAAAGGCCTCGAGACCCCAAAAATCGGCGACCCCAAAAGGGGGTCAACGCAAATTTCCCCACCAAGACCAGTGGCTTGCCCAGGATTTCAGTTTCATTTGGGGGGGGGGTCTGGGGGGGGTACATGGACTAATCTTGAGGGGGGGGTATGGGGGGCGGCAGCCCCCCAGGAAATGGGGGGTTTGGGGGGCGAAAGCCCCCCGGCGGGGTCAAGGGGCAGAGCCCCTTGTCAGGGGGGGTCCCGAGGGGGAGAGAAAATTTTTAATTTAAGGCGCTAAAATACACTAGAAATTTTAATTACAGATGATAATTAAAACAAAATTTAAGGTTTTTTATTCTTATCCATTTAAAACATGTATTTAAAACGTTAATAAAAGGTAAATAGAGTTTATAGTAGTTTTATTTAACATTTATGCCTTAACTATTCAGCGGCAAAATCGATTTGAAATTGAAAAACTGAGATAAATTGTCATTTTAAACTACCCGCGAAGCGGGGAAAATTTGGCTTTTTGACTATTAATATGCTTTTGGAAGGCATCAGGAAAGTTTCTGTATTAATATTTAATAAAAAAATTTTTCTCTCGCAAAATTCAAAAAACGTAAGGGTTCCGTAATCCCTTACGAAAAAATCAGGCTTCGCCGGATTTCGAGGGGGGGGGGGGCGCTCGCTCCCCCCGCCCCCCCCCTCATGGGCACGCCACTGGTGAAAACTATATAATCAATCGAGCGCTGAGCGGAGTGAAGCGCGAGAAAATTTTTAAAAAATGGCCGTTCTAAACCCTCTAAATTTTTATTCTTGGCTACCCAAAGGGGGGGTCTAACCCCTAATTTGTCCCTTTGCCAACCCAAAAGGGTGGTCTAGACCCCCTAGAGACCCCCCCTGGCTACGCCCATGGTACTTATGTATTAGTTCGTTTTATGATATAATTAAATAAACTAAATATTTTTTGGAAAATTAATATCCCAAAATAAGGCGTTTTCCTTGAAGTTTTTTTATTTTATTTTTAAGACAAAGCATAGCAAAAAAGACATGAAAAAGTGAAACCAGCTTAATTTCTTTCTGATCAGCATTTGATTTATTATTTACATTCAGTTTTTGCTTTTTTTATCAAAACAAAATATATAGACAAAAATATGAAATAAGAAGAAATAAAACTTAAAAATATGTGTACTCATACGACCTTTTCATTTTCAGCAGGTAATTCGATATTAAACAGGTTTTAAAGTTTTTTTTTGTTGTTTAGGTTGATTTTTAGGTTTTACTTTGGCTTATGAAAAATTTTTTTGTCTTCAATCAGGAAGTTATTTTTTCTGAAGATAAGCAGGATTTTTTTTGCTAGCGCTGCCAAAATTTTAAATTGCTTAATATTTTAAACGGTTAATAATTTGAATTTACGCTTTCTCCGTAAGCTTGCTTAGGGCTCACATCTCAGCTTTATACGATCAAAATTCTTACTTTAAGTAAAACATTCAAAATTTGTTTATTTAAAAAAGGCATGTTTTTTAAATACTCCAGACATCTAAACTGTTTATTAAATAAAATTTATTTTAGCGTTTTTATCGCAAATTTTTTGATCTGAAACCTCGAGTATTTTTTATGATTTTTTTGAATAAAAAAACGAAATGACGTGAAAAATAGAAAAAAAAGGATGTTATTTTTAATATGTAAATAATTGTTAAATGATTTAGACAAGGAGGAAGATTTATCCTGGAGTAAACACCAGAATAAAATCTTTCCCTCTCTGTTATGAATTTTATGTAAATTTTTGCTGCATGCTTTAACACAGGAATAAATATTCTGAGCATAGGTGAGAAGGGGGGGAGCAGTGTGGGGTCCACCCTCCCCTACCTTAAAATTTTGGGATCCCCCCCCCTTAGAAGAAAATCTTGGGCCCCCCTCCTCCCCCCAAATTTTCGAATTTTTTACCCCTGACCCCCTCTAGAATTTGAAAACTGACCGCCCCCCCCCCCCGGGGGAAAAATTTAGGTGGGGAGTTTTTTTATAGTAAGTTTTTTTTAAAAAAACGAATTTTTTAAAGATATTGATGTTTTTACACTCTTTTTATAGATAATACTATTCAATTGTGATTAAATTCAAATAAAAAAAGGAAAATTTGTCACGAATTATTATTGGTATATTACAATAGCAGCCGCAATAGTTTTTTTTTTCAAATTATAACAAATAACTTTTTTGCAAAAGTTACGATTATAACTCAAAGCTAAACAAGTATAATTTAGCTAATAATCTCGGTAAATTGTACTTTAAATGCTTTTAAGTAAAATGCTTCGTAGAAAAAAATTTGCAGACGATTCGCGTTCACAAAACTTACACCTTATTTGGAATTTTTACCCCTAAAAACACAAAAACAGTGTTTTTTGGGGATTAAAGCTTTCGATAGCTGTAAATACTCCGGGCCTACATAGTCACATTCACATACGAGCCAAGTTTTGAATTTGAATACAAACAATTATTTTCATGTAGGGTAGTGCATTTAATTTCGGCACTTTTTTTTTCCGATGTAACTTTTTACTGTATGGCCCGATTTTCATGTTTGATAGCTCATTTTGAAGCTTTTACGATACTGCGTTGCGTCACAAAAGTTTCACTGTTTTTTTTTTACTTAATTAAATCAGTTTTAAAAAAAAATGGAAAATTGCCGAAATTAAATATGTGCATTTAATTTCGGCACTTTACAAACAATCGATTGTTTCTCAGTCAAAAAATCATCATTTTCAAAAATTTAAAAGCCTATCATTATCTCCAGACAGTTTTCTTTAATTTAAGCTTCTACTTGTTGTTCAACGTGTAACTGGCAAAAAGTTACAGCTAAAATGCCAAATGGTATCAAAATGAGCAAAATTTGGGAAAAAAGTGCATTTAATTTTGGCACTTTTTAAAAGGACCCCCTTAATCGAGTTTAAGTGCAGTGCTATGACCCCTACACATTTCAACGTTGTCTTTTAACTATTTACAACTACAATTTAACATCCGACTACTCAATTCAACCCGTTTTTACCTACAGCAATATGTGTGCCGAAATTACACTATTTTATTTTATAACGATTGCTCACCACAGACGCAACGTAGAACCACGGGGACTAAAAATTCGGAAAATAGACTAAATTTTACCAGGACAGTTTAATTTTTAAACCAATTTATTGCGTAATCATGAAATGCCCATGTTCTAAAAAAGAGTAACAATTTTATTTTTTATAAATCACACAATTTCACATGAAAATATCATACCATAACAAACAAAAAGCTCATGACAGTCATCTACATATAATTAGCTCTCATTTGAGCTATCAAACGTCGTATTCCGTCCAGGATTACCAAAGATATAGTCCAAAATCAAAAATGCCCAATTGGGAAAAGTGCCGAAATTAAATGCACTACCCTACTTCGCGTTTTTTTAAATTTTATATTCAGATATTTAATAAAAATGATATGCTAACGAAACTACTAACGATATAAATTAAATTAGCTTGTTGTAGTTTGACTGATTTATTGCTAAGTTGTATAACTAAAAAAAGCATCCATGTCATCAATGACATTTGTCTAACAATGTTTAAATAAATAGCAGCAAGAATACATAACGAGGAATGTATTACTATGTATTAAATTTCTTCCCTATCCGTGCCTCGCTTTGACAGAAATTTAACTCCGGGGGTTAAATTTCTGTCAAAGCGATGCACGCATAGGGAAGAAAATCAATACACAGTGATACATTCCTTGTTATGTATTCTTAATAGCATTAAATCAAATTCTGTGAGCATTTATGTTGAACAGAATAAAAACATATAAAAAAAAGAACACAGTATATAATTAAATGCCTGTTTTTTATAATCCGTCTTAAAATTTGCAGTTAAGTTAATAAGGAACAACAAATTGAATTCCTATAGGCACCTTGCACTGGAACTCAGTTTATACATGAAGTATGCAATAAACATAGGGAATCACCATAATGGATAATTACCGTATCTCCTACTTATCTGTTAGCATATGCAAATAAACCAATCAAAATTTCGCTCGCTTTCGAGGGTAAATACTGCTTACTACAAAGGATCAGTGGGGGGTACGGTAATTGACCATTGTGGCGACTCGCTATGTTTATTTCCATATTTTAATGCTATGAACTGAGTTCCAGTGCACAGTACTTGTAGCTGTAATAAAATATACATAAGTGACCATTAGCGATGTTCCTCCCCCAGGTCTGAGCTACGCTTTGTTTTTGCACTAAAATAGTTTATGTTTAAAAAATCAATAAAAAAATTTGTAATTTTTTTCTTTAAATCTTACTAAAAACAATGAAAATAGTTTTAAAAAAATGCTACTAGAATAATTTTAAACATATGTGAAGCTTAAATATAAGCTTCAATTGGTTCATTTGAGAGACGGAGCTTCAGGACTTCCTCCGCTTTAAATGGTCGAAGCTTCGTCCAATGAATAATAGTGCTAGGCGGAACTGCGGAACCCCCGGAACTGAGATTTTTCAACAATCCGGAACAGGAACCGGAATTGAGATTTTCAAAAAATCCGGAACAAGAACCGGAATTGAGATTTTCCAAAAATCCGGAACAAAAACCGGAACCGGAATTGAGATTTTCCAAAAATCCGGAACAGGAACCGGAATTGAGATTTTCCAAAAATCAGGAACAGGAACCGGAATTGAGATTTTCCAAAAATCAGGAACAGGAACCGGAATTGAGATTTTCCAAAAATCAGGAACCGGAACCGCAATTCCAAAATTTGCCCGGAACATCCGGAATCCGGAACCGGAACTGCCTATCACATTGTGAAACCCCCGGAACACCAGAACCGCAACCAGAACCGGAATTAAAATTTTCCAAAAGTCCAAAACAGGAATCGGAACCGGAATTGGGATTTTAAAAAAATCCGGAACAGGAACCGGAATTGAGATTTTCCAAAGATCCGGAACAGGAACCGGAATTGAGATTTTCCAAAAATCCGGAACAGGAACCGGAATTGAGATTTTTCAAAAATTCGGAACAGGAACCGGAATTGAGATTTTCCAAAAATCCGGAACAGGAACCGGAACCGTAATTCCAAATTTTGTCCGGAACATCCTGCACATCAAATTCCAAAATCAAATAGTACTCTGCTGTTTAAGGCGCCCTACAGCAAGATTTATTCCGTGAAGTTTTTCCGTGTTTAACCATTATATATACCTCGAATCCTGTGTATTTTTTAGTTTGTTTCATATTTATGAGCGGTTTTTTATCAATTTTTTTATATAATTGTACCAATTGGC
>JASAMX010013149.1:0-15264 GCA_030248175.1 Microlaimidae sp. YZB2_3
ACAAGAGTTTCTAATCGCGCTTTCCGATTTTTTATTTGGTATTCTTAATGCTTAATTTCAACTTTTATTTTATTTTCTAATGACAAAAAAACAGTCAATGCCCTTTTATCAACATCAAATTCTTTGCGCTAAAAGTCGCGGGAAGTCTTTAAAATCGTTGATTCAGCGCTTCTTACTAGTTTGAATTTTCCCGCCAACTTTTAAAAGCAGATGAGAAAGATAACGTAATAAAATATGTAACTGTGATTCTTTTTATCTTTAAAAACATAAATCTTACAAATATTGCGATCCAGAGTTACGTTAATTTTAGTAATTATGACTTTTGATGTGATAGTTAGACGATCAGTAACATCCGAAAGCAAAAAGATTTTGTTCACTTTTTAGGTGGAGGGAACATTACTAATTTATAACAAAATACTCTAATTTGTCAAGAAAAACAAAAAAAAACACGAAAATGATAATGCAATTATTTGTTTGTTTTAGCGTATTAACAAAAGATCAACAGATGATTTAGACTTATGTTGTTAACAGTTTTAAAATGCGAATAAAATAAAATTGGAAAAAGAAGATAATAAACAATCTATATAATTTGTTTGTTAACCATACGCTCTTGTTGTGGCAATATTGTTTTTGTTTTCTGTCAGTTTTGTGTATTTTTCTGTTTAACTGTCTGTCGAGTATAGTTTTCCTTATTTCGTTTCCATTTGTCGTTTTTAAATAAAAGATTTATTTCAACCCTTACACAGTTTTTAACACACAACCAACAGGTATTTTTATTTATTTGTATATTTTTACATAATTTTGGCCACAAATTCCCAATCGTAAAGCTAAGCGTATAAGTGATGTTAAATCCCTACCCTTCAATGTCATGACATTGAAGATTCAGCAAGAAGATTCCGAAGCTTCAGCCATATAAAGCGAAGGAAACTCCGGAGCTCCGCCATTTAAATGATAGCGATGTTAAGCTTATCAAAGCTTCTAAAAGTAGAGTTCATAATAATGTAAATATAAAATACACTATACTTGTTAATTTTTTTCGATAACTTAATTACTTTTTATTTAGCAAATAAATTTTATAATAAGTTTTTTGACCAAAATTGTCGTTTTTTGATAATTTATTCGCTTATTTTGTTAAAAAGGAACGTTTGGGGAAAAAAAGTAAAACATAAAATTAATTTACTTCTGATACATGTGAAATATTTTCTTTTTTTCGTATTTTGGTTCAATTTAAAATTAATGCCAAAATTTATGTTTTAAAGCTAAAAATAAAACAATATTGTGTCTGTTTTGATGTTTCCCTGTTGGTCAATAGTTCTGAAAACGCAACGGTCTCATTCTGTCTTTTTGCACAATTTGAATTTCCCGCCAAATAAAGGGCGGGCGAGAGATAAGTGGAGTCGTCAGCATTGTTGAAACTCTCACAGTTTTGCACACTCTTCGCATAAACAACATTACGGGGATCGATTCTATGAGGCGTTTGAACATTCTACCATCCAAAAATATGAATTTAAGTGCATTTACAATTCGGATACGAGTTAAAGTAGCCCATAAAAAGAGATGGAGATTTTCGACTGGTGAAAACATAAATATTTCAATGCCACAAAACAATTTTAAAATTCAGACAACATTATAATTTAGAAGATTTACTATAAAAAAGAGTGGGTTAAAAAACGCAATAACCGTTTTGGTTTTAAATGTGTTAATAATGTAAAATACAAAATTTTATTAATTTTTTAATTTTATTGAGTTAATCTTTTAAGGTCTTGAGTCAAAACTAATAATAGTCAAAACTAATAATAATATTAATAATAATATTGATCAAAATTGGAATTTCACAATCAATAAAACGTATTAAGATTAGGGTTTTTAGTTACAATCGTAAATAGGAAACTTGGAGCCTCAAAGAAAAATTGGTTTGGGCTTAGATTTAGGTGTTATTTAGGCTTAGATAAGATTTTTCGGCTTCAAGCTCAAGTAACAAACAAAAGTTTTCCAGGTTAATGGTTTTTTTGCTCGAGAATAAGATTTAATTCGAAGGGTTAAGGGTATATATTACACAATTGATTTTGTTTATGTTTTGAATTAGTCCAGGAAAGTTTTGATTTAAAACTTCAAGAACTTTTTGAAAATTTAGAATTTTTAAATTAGTGATTTGTGAGTCATGTCAGATTTTTATGCAAAGTTACTTCTATTTTTTTTAATTCTGCGAATATTTTTTTGCACTCTGTTCAAGGACGGGTTTTCTAGGTAAATTAAATCTTTTAATACTGAAGAACTTTTAATCTGTTTTTGCAGAAAGATAGCTGAGGTAATACCAAAAGCTTATTTTTGGTTCAATATCAACGAGTAAAAAATGAAAGAGGTTATTTTTTACTTAAAATAGAAAAGCCATTTTTACGGAATAGTACTTTTAATATTGTAGGTAATGTATTTTATTATCAAAAGAATTGGTACATAAATAAAATCTTTAGGTTATTGGCTGATTGGTTCTTAGCACTCTTATTTCTTATGTAACGACCCAAAGTAGAAAGGAAAATAACCAGGCGCTAAAAAAGTTAGACAGCCAAATTTATTGAAAAATTTGGCCGATACAGAAATTGAACCCGAAACCTCCAAAGTCGACTCTGGCGTGCTATCCATTACTCCAAAGACCGGACTATGAAAGGGAAAAGATAATCGGCCTTACGGAGCGTCATGGTGCTACAATTTCTCCAATTACACAGCGGACGCCTACAGCTGATAAACTACTTCACTTGACTAGCGGGGTAACAGATGAAGGTGGTTCCGGCCGTTCAAGATCCGCACCACCAACAAGTCCTGATTTTCCGGCTGCACGTGAAAGTGAACAACGATCAGATGAACGTCAGGCTGAAGATGGGTCTGGCGAAGACCAGCGTGGTGAGAAAAGAAAACGCAGCGATAATACGGCGGAGAATATGGTAAGAAAAATAATACAATTTTTCGATAAAGCTTATCATTGTATACAAATTATTTTAAGCTTTTGGTTAATTATTCTTAGCATTCTTTAACTTTTGTTAAAAAGAAAAAAATTTTAATTGCATGCTTCAACCTTTAAGTGAAGTGATGGATTCTATTGAAAAGCTCCGACTATCATGGATCTTAAAAGGAGTCGGAAAATATGTCTAGAATTAGGAGCGAAACATATTTTTTGACATTACCAAAATTTAGCTTACAGATATTATTTATTATTATTTTAAACAATGTTATTATTTAATTCTTAATATTTTTATTTATATAACTATTCATTTATTTTAGCTTCTTTACAGGTTGCATACAGATTATGGTAAGAAAAAATTTTATATACGCGTGTTTAGTTAACTTTATATGTGTTTAGCAGTTTATGGTTTTCCTTTTCCCTTCAAAAATTTGTGGTTTTTGTTTTCACCTTTCCACTACGTTTTCTATTTTATTAACGCTTATATTTTAAGTTTTCACATAAGGGACGCGGTATGTGTTTCCCACCAAAAGAAGAGCTGCTCTTAGCCTCTTCGATTCAATCCGCACACCTCCACCACCTTCAAAAAGCCCCTTTATCTTCCGTAGAACGGGGGGTACACTGGTATACATATCCGGAGGTGTATATCGGCCACCAAATATGTGACGACCCATAGTAGAAGCGAAAATAAGCAGGCGCTGAAAAATTTAGACATTTATTTTTCAATAAATTTGGCTGATACAGGAATTTAACCCGTAACCCCCCAAGTCGACTCTGGCGTGCTATCCATTACACCATGGGCCGGACTATGAAAGGGGAAAGATAATCGCCTTTTATTAACGCTTGTACTTCGAGTTTTCACGGAAGGGACACATACGCGGTATGTGTCACACTTAGTACTCTTGTTTGTTTTGTTTTTGCATACAAAAATTCAAGCCTTAGCATTTAAGAAATATTAAATAATGTTAAAAAATAATTTTTTCGATTATTTTATGCATTGATCTTTGGAAAAAAATCTTTGATAAAAAAATTATCACAAATTATTCAAATTTAGAAAATAAATATATCGACTTTAAATAAAAAAGTTATTTATAAAACCATAACGCAAAATCTAAACTTTTAAATTTCTAACACTATACTCGAATACCAAATACTTTTGGGTATATTAAAAAATATGTAAATTAATTATTATAATGTTGTTGAATGACCGGGTATATTTTAAAAAACTAAAACACCAATCCTTAGTGACAAACAGATACAAACAAATATATACAAACAGACATATTTTTTTATATTTAGCAAAAAAAACCCCAGGTAGCCTAAAACTTATATTTTAAAGTTAGTTATATTCCTTCCAGTAATAAATTAATTATAATATTTTCCCATAAAAACTTGGCACGATGTTCGGTATTTTTGTCTGGTATTTTTTAAAATTTTATTTCAATTTATTAAGAATGTCAATTTCAATTTATTTAGAATATTCGTGTCCACTGAAAAAGGAAACATAACGACATACAATTTAAATGTGTCACTTTAGCTGTTATATGTAGTTTTTTTACAAAATAAAACTATTTTGCATTGCATATTGATATTTGTTCTTCGTCGAAGATTTGTGAATAAACACGCTAATATAACTTACAAAGTCCTAAATTTATATTTTATTTTATTTTATTGTTTATTGGAATTAGAAAATTTAAATTAAATTTATTATTATGCGGTTTTCCATGCCTGAGTTTTTTTACGTTTTTAGCTTAAATTTAGTTTCACATGTTTTGTCTAATGTTCCAACGTAACATTGAATATACGAATTATACATTAAATAGTTTTTAAAAAAAATTTTAAATAAATATTTTTTTAAAAATTCAATACATTTTAAATAATAAGTACGAATTATACATGAAATATTTAAATAACAACCAGTGGCAACCTGGTTTTCATGTGATAATATTATATGTCATACTATCTTTTGTATGTCCCGGTTGTGACGTAGTGGCAGAACATCTGCTTTGCTTACTGAAGCTCCTGATATCGATTTGTAATTTATTTGATTTCTGAGGATTCATTGATAAAATATAATTGTTTTCAGGCGTTATCCTCAAGTTGATAAAACTTTATTACTTTCTACGTTTCGAAACAAGCAACGTGTTTCTTCGTCAGGAAAAAGGCACCAATTAAATAAGTTTTCTTTTATTTTGATTTTTGAGAAGTATAATTGAAATACAATTGAATAATAATTTTTTTTTTAAATATAGCTATTGGATAAGCTTTAATTTCTGACCGCACACAAAAAGAAATAGCATCATTTACTCCTGATATCGACTTCCAAGCAAGACACGCTATGCAGTTACAATTTTAATTGTTTGATAGTATTGTTGGTTTTCGCTTACCAATTATCCCCTTGAAATTTTTTTTAACATTGTACAAAAAGATTTTTTGAAGCACGTTGTGATTATTTTTCAATTATGCAGAAACATATTGTTAATACTGGACCAAGCTTAGAAACTAAAGGGGTGCTCCACAGGTTTGAAACAAGAAAGCCCCAGATAAAATCAATTGCAATAATAATAATAACATAATTAATATACAATATATAATCAACATAAATGAATAATTTGTCTATCGCCACGTATTCCAATGTCGACTTATGAAAAGAAAGCAAACCACAAAAAAAAAAGAATTCAAGGATTTTTTTAATTTGAAAAATATTCAACAGCAATCAAATCCCAGTTGATACGCCCTTTTTCATGGTGTAACATGAAATCAAATGCTTTTGAAATGTGTGATTGGAAAATTTTCCATTCCGATTTTTTTTGGTATAAAATGGCGACTGAATTGTGGTTTCGTTTATTTAGTATTAAAAAAATCAGTTATTGTTGTGTTTTAAACTTCTTGTGCTGTGTTGAAATTTATTATTTTCGAAATGTAGTTTTACAAACCTATGATTTCTACTGCATTCAAAAAAGCTTTTTATTAATGATTGATCGGCGATTGAATCATGCAATACCAGTTGTTTCGATTGATGGCGTAATTTTCCACAGCAGAAGATACATTTTTGCGTTTTGTTTGATCTTCCCGCTAGATCCATACAAGTGGCGTCTCCTGTCTGAGGAAACAAATTGACTGCACCTTCTGGCGTAACAAACAAAGGTTACAACCCGGATTATTTTTTGAAAATCTTTTCTGCAAGATTCAAATAATTGCTGTCAAAGTTGAGAACATTAATCCGAGAAAAAACTTGATTTAAGATAACATTTCATGTTTTGAAAAATAATAATAAAATTTTCAGGTCCACAAAAACCTAATACTTTAATAAAAAAGTAGTAAAAAACACAAAATCGTTACAATGACCTAAAAATAATTTTAAAAAACCAAGTTATATTTTAAAAAAAGCTAAAAACGAAACATTGCAAGCAAAAAATGTCGAATGTTTCTATTTTTGTGACAAAATAGAATTTCTACCACCTTTGATCAACTTAGGATTTACGTGGTTTAAATTTGGATATTTGGGTTGCTGGATTTCCTCAAAAGTACAAAAAAATTGTGGGAACATGGCATTAAATACGAAATCGGTTTAAGGTTTTTTGCTGCGGCTTAAACGACTTTAAGGAAATGGTGTCAGTTTTTATTTTGATAATAATGTTTCAAGAAAGAGGGAGTAGGGATCGACCGGGGCCCCGGCCCCGGCAAACGCAATTCTCTCTACCCCGTCCCCGGCAATTTAGCTGTCAAATGAGCCGGGGCAAACCGGGGTAAGGACCCCTAACAATGCAAATTTTAAAGCGCTTCTAAACATTTTTGACAGCGTGAAATATTATACAAGATTTTATCCACAGAGCTAATTTAATTGTTTTAATATTAGGATATTTATTGTTTATTATGCTATATTAAGATTTTCTAAAGCTTCTTTATTTTATTAAGATTTCTTATTTTAATCACGAATCCTTATTCTAAAAATTTAAAGATATCTTGAGTATTAAAAGCCGTTTGTAGATTCTATGGTTGAATTATATCTGGCTGACCTCTAGTAAGTTTGTATAAGAGACGTAAACGTTAAAATTGTGCGGTTATAAAATTTTAAATAAACGAATCGGAACGCATAATTTTTTTAATTCCTGCTTTTCAAAAAATATACATAAATTAATCAACTTTCACGCTTTAAAAAATTGTATTTTTGTTTCAAATTGTGTAATTTGATAAATAATTGTTAAAATATGGTATTTAATCTTAAATATAAAACCGTTATTACTGAAAGTTTAACATGATTTTAATGTTAAATAGTCGATTCAATACTGCAAATCATCGAGATTAGCTAGGTTTTATTTGCCTCCATGATTACAAGACGTATTTTGCATATATTGGAGTTATTTTAATATCATTGCTAATATCAAAATATATAAAACAAGAGAATTTTCGGCTAGACAGAGAATTTTTTACCTAAATTTTACAAGAAATGTTGCACTTGTGACTTTTCACGCGCAAGCTATTTTTTGTGCACTCAATAAAACTTTTCTCGCACAGCGATATTTCGTACACCAAAAAACTCGTTTTTTCTAAAACTATTTTAGTAAATCGCTTTGTGCAAAAAATTAGCAGAAAATGATGATTAAATTCGATTATTTAAATTCGATTATGTGTGAGTTGATTAGAACGGTTTATTGTACAACTGGACATAGGGTAGTGCATTTAATTTTGGCACTTTTTTGTTTTTCCGATTTAACTTTTCACTGTGTATGGCCCGAATTTCATGTTTGATAGCTCATTTTGAAGCTTTCACAATACTGTTGCTCACAAAAGTTTCACTGTACGAAAGTAGTTTTTTACTTAATTAAATCAGTTTTTAAAAAAAATGGAAAATTGCCGAAATTAAATGTGTGCATTTAATTTCGGCACTTTACAAACAATTGATTGTTTCTCAGTCAAAAAATCATCATTTTCAAAAATTAAAAAGCCTATCATTATTTCCAGACAGTTTTCTTTAATTTAAGTTTCTACTCGTTGTTCAACGTGTAACTGGCAGAAAGTTACAGCTAAAATGCCAAATGGTATCAAAATGAGCAAAATTTGGGGAAAAAGTGCATTTAATTTCGGCACTTTTTAAAAGGACCCTCTTAATCGAGTTTAAGTGCAGTGCTATGACCCCTAAACATTTCAACGTTGTCTTTTAACTATTTACAATTACAATTTAACACCCGACGACTTAATTCAACCCGTTTTTACCTACAGCAAGATGTGTGCCGAAATTACACTATTTTATTTTACGATTGCTCACCACAGACGCAGCGTAGAAGCACGGGGACTAAAAATTCGGAAAATAGACTAAATTTTAACAGGACAGTTTAATTTTTAAACTGTATTTTTTGCGTAAACAATTTTTCTTAACTATAATTTCTTTTTGAATCTCAATCATCATAAAAATTTATAAAAACTTAATGAATTTTTATAAAATCGGTAAAAAAGGCGTAAATTAAATAGTTTTGGCAATTTTTTTAATTATAATAAGTAATAATATATATGGCTCAATGTCTTTTTGAGTTATTTTTATTCAAACACCAGATCATTGTTTATTTTTGTCGTAATTGCCTTATGATGGCCTCGGTTGGCCTTTGGAGCAAAAGAAATCTCGCGAAACGGAAGCCACCGTTCCTAAGACTAAAAGATCTCAAAAATTTTATTTTTTTGATTACAACTTAAAATTGTTTTAAAGCTAAATCAAGAGCGGAAAAAATTAAATAATGTTTCTGTGTTCTCTGAGATAGATAAGTAAGAAAAGTGTAATTTTTTAAACTGAACATGAACATAAGGAACTCACATAAGAAGATCATTTTTAGTGTTTTATAAAATGCGTTCGCAACATCTGTCTTGAGAAGCCACGCCTTTTCTGTTTTTGTTATAAAAAAGTTTAGATTCCCGCCTTTTTATCCAAAATCACTTGATATTTCAAACGTTCTGCTTTTGTAAACAGTTCAAAAGAAAAATGGCGCGTACAAAACAAACCGCTCGTAAGTCCACCGGAGGCAAAGCCCCCAGGAAGCAGCTCGCCACCAAGGCTGCCCGCAAGTCCGCCCCCGCCACCGGAGGTGTCAAGAAGCCCCATCGTTACAGACCCGGAACCGTGGCTCTCCGTGAGATCCGCCGTTACCAGAAGAGCACCGAGCTGCTCATCCGCAAGCTCCCCTTCCAACGTCTTGTCCGTGAGATCGCCCAGGACTTCAAAACCGACTTGCGCTTCCAGAGCTCAGCCGTCCTCGCCCTTCAGGAGGCCAGCGAGGCTTACCTCGTGGGTCTTTTTGAAGACACCAACTTGGCTGCCATCCACGCCAAGAGGGTCACCATCATGCCCAAGGACATCCAGTTGGCTCGCCGCATCCGTGGTGAACGCGCTTAATATGGTTCATTCCAAGGTCCGCTTCCCTTCTGAAGCGTTGGTGGTCCGCTTGCCCCCTCAAGCTACAGTAGCTTCCTGAATTGAAGCACCCCAACGGCCCTCCTAAGGGCCACCAAATATAAAGAATTATATTGCTTTGTTATGTTTTTATTTCGTTAAATAAAATTTTATGTACTTGTTTATTTATATAACTTGTAGCGAAACCGAAATCCAATAGTTGACATAGGCAATCACATCAAACAATACAGTTCTTAAAAAATTTTCGTATTGCATTTTTTATTTCAATATGCATGCAGAAAAAATGATGTAAAAAATCGATGTCTTAATAGGTAATAAAAATTGCTGAAGTTTCAGTTAGACATTCGGATTTTGAAAGGGGAGTTTGATATGTATATCTGTTTATTCGCTTCCTGTTTATTCGCTTCAAAAAACAATATTTCTTCGAAATAGTGCAGCCTTTAAAATAACGAACGAAAAAGTTTTCGCTCATGAAATTAAATTTTTATTGGTTTGCAGTTATCCGTGGAAAAAACCTAAAGGAAAATAAAATCTAGCTGACAGCGATATTTGCAGTATTGAATCGGCTATTTTACAGCAAAACATTCAAAATTTTTCACTAAAGCGGATTAATAACAAAGATTGAAAACTTTATATTTTAATAATTATTTATCAAATTATTTAATTTGGAACCTAAATGCAAATTTTTAAGGGCTAATAAAGTTGGTTAATTTTTGTATATTTTGTGAAAAGGTGAAATTAAAAAAATTCTGCGTTCTTATTTCCTTTTTTTTTAAAAAGTAATTACCGCACAATGTCTACATTCTAATTTTCAGCGTCAGCCAGATATAATTTAACCATAAACAAGATAACTTTCATATCTGATTAAATAAAAGAGCTTTGATTCGACAGAAAGTAACGCTGTATTAAATATTTATGTCATCAAAGTTTTGTTGTTATATTTATTACGAACGGTTCTTGATAAAGAGCACGATACAATAATTGGTGCAAACAAAAAATTAAGCTTGAATAAAGATTAATTAAAAAAAGGTTTGAAATGAAAGAAACTTCCTAACAAAAAATCCCGTGTTTTGAACAGCAATTTTATGATTATTATTTGTTTGTAAAATTTTAGGCGGTGAAGCAGCGTGACACTCAGCAAAATACTAATCCAATTTCGTATCTAATATTAAGTTCCCATAGTTTTGCGATGTGCTTTCGAGTAAATCAAGAAGCAGCAAGACCAAATTTAAACCGCACAATTCAAAAAAGGTCAGAGCCGGTCGAAGGTCTTTTTTTGTTAACAAATCGATCGCTGACATTTTTCACTGGTTGTTTTTCGGTTTTAGCTTTTTAGAACAATAATTTTTTGAAGCATTTTTTGACATTATATAAATCTCAATAAAATAATATTGAATATTCACGCTTTTTCACAGAATGGGATCTAACCTACTAAATTAGTTTGTGTTTTTTTTTTGTTTCTTTGCTACCTTTTTTATTAAAGTATTATTAGTTTTTCGTGAATTTCATATTTTTAATTATTCTTAAAAAATTTAAATGCCTTCTTTAATAATTTTTTTTGTTGCTCCGAACTTTGACAGAAATCAATTTGATCTTGCAAAAAGATTTTCGAAATATAATCCGGATATTGATCTTTCTTGTGTTTCGTCAGAGGGTGTAATCATTCTGGTTCCTCAGACAGGAGACGCCAGTCATAAAAATCTGGCGGGAAATTCGAACAAAGCACCAGAGTGTTTTTTCTGTCGGGTAGAAGAAAGAGCAGTTTTTTAGAAAAAATTACGCCATTGATCAGAAAATACGATACCAAATATAGATCCATGATCAACAATGACCAAAATTAAACAAGAAGCAGTGAAAGCATTGTCAACTTTTTTATATTGTAAAGACTATATAGGTTTATAAAAATACAATTAATTAGAGAAAAAGGGTACGGGGTCTTTAGAGCCTAAAGCAGGGAACTTGGAGCTTTCGAAAATTTTTGGGAACTTGGAGCCACGAGCAATGGGAACTTAGAGCCTTTAAGAAAAAATTGGTTTGGGGTTAGATTTAGGCTTCGCTTAGGCTCAGGTAAACGTTTTAGCGATTTTTACTTTTGGCTCCAAGTTCCCATCTTTAGGCTCCAAGTTCCCCAATTAGGGCTCCAAGTTCCCTATTTTTGGCTCCAAGTTCCAGCTCCAAGTTTCCAAGGCTACATCGACTCTAAATCAGAAAAAAGTTGATGTGTTCAAAAAGATAAACTAAAATCACATTTCTATCACTATTTTATTAGCTGAAAAAAAGAAAATTTTTGAAAACAGAAATTTTTGTAATTAAACATATGCAATTTTTGAAATTAAACATATAATTCAGATGCGTTTAATTTCATTTAAAAGTGTGAAAAAGTATATCATTCCGGGCTGGTTGCTGCAGAATATTTTTCAAAATGAAAAAAAAATTAAAAATCACTGTTTTTTGTTTGTTTTTTGCGATAGTTTTTTTTTCTTTTTTTCATACGTCAACATTGAAAAATAGCAAAACAATTTTATAATAAATCTTTATTTTATTTTATTTTCTTGTAATTACTGTAAGTGATGTAGTGTTGTAAAAAGTTACTTTTACTTAAACTAATAAAAGTAACGAATTTTAAATTACTTTTACTTTTAATTGACTTTTAAATTTGAGTGACTTTTACTCTTACTCGGATTTTTTCCTGCAAATACTTAAATTATTGAAGTAAAATTTAAGTAAATTCAACAAGTAGATTTCTTAGGGGCTTGTAGTAAAATGAGCGACAGAAGAAAATTTTTTAAGCCGCTAACACGTCAAATCCATGTATTTAGACCAAAAACCTATTAAAATACAATTTACATATAAAATTCGCAAAAAAACATAAGAAAAGAGCTCTGGAGTTTCGAAAACCGGTTTTTTGCGCCGTTTAAAAACTACTGTTATTATACTTTTGCTCTTACTTTTACTTAAAAAAATAGGTCTTACTTTTACTTTACTTAAATAAAATTTTAATCGTTACTTTTTCTTTACTTAAATTAAAAAATTACAAATTACTATTTTACTCTTATTTTATTTAAATTAAAATTTTTCAAATTACTTTTACTTAAAATAATCAAAAACATTATATTTACATCACCAAGTGATATTATCCTGGGCTTTCCCACTTCAAAGCTGCAGAGCACTCATTTAGGTTCTAAGCTTGGTCTGGTATAAATATTATGTAGTGAGAGAAATTTTATGTCCACTAAAAATTATTTTGTAAATTTTTTGAAAACTTATTAAGAACAATAAAAATAGTCTTAAAATGCAAATACAATAACTTTTAAACGTATTTAAAGCTTAACTTTAAAATCGCTCATTAAAGGGGCGTAGCTCCGCCCGGAGCTCCCTTCGCTTTAAATGACCGGAACTACGGAGGTCCGGCCACCTGCTCCTATGTTCCTACCTTTCAGTTTCAAGATATTAGAAGGTGGGAAAATTACTAATAAACACAATAAAACCACAACGCTTATTATGTTTTTTAAGCTACCCTTTTTTATAGTAAATTTTTTGGATTATTTGTGCACATGTTTTGAGTTGAAAATTGTGTTTTGTGGCATGAAAATATTTATTTTTCTACCAATCAAAAATCACTTTTAAACTTATATCTGAGTATTGTAAATGGGCTTTTATTTTTCTATATCTTTGTATTCTTTTCTATATCTATCAGCATGTCACTTTTTATATTTTTCGTGTGAAGTATGGAACATTCAAATGCCTCATAGAATCGATGTGGTTTACGTTCCCTCGAAGGGGCGAGCAAAGCCTGCAGATTTTTAACAATGCTGACGACTCCACTTATCTTTCGCCCACCATTTATATGGCGGGAAATTCAAACAGTTACAGAAAGACGGAATGAGGCCGCTGTGTTTTCAGATGGAAAAAATATTACACAGACAGGAAAACATTAAAAATTGCATAAAAAGTTGGACAGGTGAAACTATTTTTTTTTCCTTTAAAATAAACTTCGGCATTAAGAATACGTAAAAAAGTATTTCACATATGTATAAATTAATTTCCTGCTGTTTTTTTTTTGATTTTTTAATAAAAACAACCCTCTGTTTCCACAAAAAAGCAATAGAAATTAACAACAAATAAATATTTACAATTATTATGAACTATTGGCATTTGCTTTGTTTTTCAAATTCTGCAAAAAAACCAGGGGCCTTTTCTAAAAATTTTAAGTGAGGAAAAAAGAATCACCCCATTTCTTTTCTTTTTTTTTAAAAAAAACGCCGAACTGGGGAATTTACGGATTAAAAAAGTAATTTAAAAAACCCTAAAAATAAAAAACAATTTAATTAAAAACCAAAAAAAGGCGGTTATTAATTTACAGCGCCAATATACTCATGAGAGGCCCTGATGTTAAAAAAAACGTTAAATGCTGGTAAAAATAAGAATTTTATTTAAAATTTTTATTATTTTGTTCTTCAAAAATTTGGAAATAACAAATTTGCAAAGCAAAAATTCTATATTTCTTCTGGTACTAGAGTGTTTATGTACACGAGTGCAGTTTTTACTTTTAATTGTATTTCACACCCAAAGATATGAATTCAAGCGCACTTACAATTCAAAGCTCAGTATTCCACTTAAAAAACCGTGTCGAGACCTAAATAATTTTAAAAAGGCGCCTCTTGCTGGTCCAATAGTACAATACAAGAGGGTGCAGTACCGACCCATAACTTCATTTCAACAATTCGGACCTTCGCAGACGGTCGTGTCTTACGTTTTTTGTATTAACATGTCCTTTTTTCGTTGCGTTTTTGGATTTTCAATAATTTATTCTTTTTTCGTGCGTAAATTAGTATTTTTCAATAATTTATTCTATTTTAAATGTAACCATATTTAAAACTAGTACGAGCTGAAAGCAAGTTTATTTTTGTATGCTTGTATGTATGTAAGTCTAAAACTAGTGCGAGCTATAAAGGTACCAAGTCTGTAATAATAGTAACCAACTAATAATAATTTTGCTGTGTTTTTTTTAATTTGACGTCATATTAAACTTGTTGGCATTACACTGCAGTTAAAAATTTTCCACAATCTGAAGATTACAAAATACACTTGCTAGAATTATTATTTACACCGTTTTTATACCACAAATGCTATACAATTTAATCAAAACCACAATAACTTTATTAATTAAAACAAAATAATTACAATTCTTTATATTTGGTGGCCCTTAAGAGGGCCGTTTGGGGTGCTTCAATTCAGGAAGCTACTGTAGCTTGAGAAGGCAAGCGGACCACAAACGCTTCAGGAGGGAAGCGGACCTGTAAGCATCTTATTTCGAGCTGGTGTATTTGGTGACGGCTTTGGTGCCCTCACTGACGGCGTGCTTGGCCAACTCTCCGGGCAGAAGCAGACGGACGGCTGTCTGGATTTCCCGACTGGTGATGGTGCTGCGCTTGTTGTAGTGAGCGAGACGGGAGGCTTCGGCGGCGATGCGCTCGAACAGGTCGTTCACGAATGAATTCATGATCGACATGGCCTTGCTGGACACACCGGTGTCGGGGTGGACCTGCTTCAGGACTTTGTAGATGTAGCTGGAGTAGGATTCTACTCTCCTTTTCCTCCTCTTCTTGTCACCAGAACGGGCTTTCTGAGACTTGGCGGCCTTCTTGGCTCCTTTGGCAGAAACTTTGGGCGGCATGCTTTAGATAGGTTCGAAATATGAGCTGAATGATTGCAGTGAATGCTGACACTTGGTTTGGCAATCAATTTATTTCATTTTGGTGGCACCCAGACTATCACATTTACGTCGGTGTAATATTTGCGAAAAATTCTACAAAGTAGGTGAATGGAGATGTTTTTATAAACAGTGGATGCGCCTTTAAACCCCAATCCGGCCATCCACCGAATTGATTTGCACAGCGGACAC
>JASAMX010013150.1:0-85913 GCA_030248175.1 Microlaimidae sp. YZB2_3
CTTTTTGTACTTCGTTCAGGTTACATATGCTATATTTTGTCCATCAAAAAGTAAACCAAATATTTTATTATCAAGCTCCATCTTATAGACAAAAAGTTTGACTCTGTGTAAGATGATCATTCAATATTAACAAATTATTTAAGAAATTCTTTTTATTATTCGTTACTATAAAGTTAAATAAAACTAAAGAAAATTTAAGAAGATGAAATCAGTGCTTCAATTCTTCAGGATGTTTTTATAAACGTCTGGGTGGTGTACATTTTTAAAGGTCATCGATAGGCCAGAAAGATAATTTTCAAGAAATCTGACATGTGCTTGGCTCGTGCAAGCGGTGAAGCTAGCAGAAAAGATGGCATTACCTTGGGAGGTACGAAAATTACACCACTGTGATTCTATCGGGTTAGCTATCTTCAGATAACCGTCTAAGGTTTGGCACATATAAAAAAAAAGAGGGAAACAGCTTAAGATATAGTTTTATCTGCTTTGAATGCTGGCGTGTTGTTTTGAAAAATATCCTTTTTGAAAATTGGAGGAAATTCCGAAAAAATACAAGTGATTTTTGTAAGTTTAATTTAGTTGGTTTTGAATTTTTCAACGAGACAATTTCTTTTACAGATCTTTGTTGACGAGTTTTTTAAGAAAAAAATTTTGTTTTAAGAGAAAAGTGGCAACTCTTTGGAAATTTAGCTTAAAAACGAGATCCTTGGGAGTTTGCTTTTGAGTTGGTTTTAATCGTGATTTTGGAAGTTCGGGAAGATTTGAAAGGCCAAATGAATTTGAATTTGCAGGTTTAGTGCAAAAACGGATTGGATTCGGTATTATGGATTTTATGACTAAAACCTTATTTTAAAAAAATTAGAAATATTCGGTTGTTAATGCATTATAAATTTAGTAAGCCGTCAAAGGTTATTTGGTTAAATGTTAAGAACGTTTAGAGAATTAGACTTAAATTAACTTTTATTTAAGTTTTGCTTTTATCACATTTTTCTGATTTGTAAGGCTTCAATAGGTTTTTTAATATTTTGACATAAAAATATTGGAATTTTCTTTATAACACTAGAAACATTTTATTTTAAGAATCCAAACAAAAAACGAAGCGGATATAGAAAAAATGGAATTGGATGATCAATTTGCTCAAAAATCTTCACCAAAAAACTCCAACCTTTCATAGTGTCCTTTTATATAGATCCAAAAAACAAAAATCACGTCGCTGATGGTAAAATTAAATAAACGCATTCGGATTGAATTCCCTAAAATAGCTTTGGAAGGGGTGTTGATGAAGTATCAAAAAAATACCCAAATGTATATTTAGCTTACTGTCATACAAATAACAAATCCCATTGAACACAAACTTGGATTAGGAAAAAAAACTAAATTTATAATATCTGTTGTAGCTGACAAGAATACATTTCAAAGTTTAAGCAGGAGTATAACTAAACTTGCTCTACCAAGATTTGACGGAAAGTAAAATTTCCGATTTTTTTTCTGTTTTTTATACACTTAAAGAAAAAGACTGACCTGTTACAATAATATTACCAATAACGGATTGGCTCACGGCCGAAGCATTCAAAAAAAATCAGCTGGACTAGAGTTCACCTGTGATCAAAATGTTGCGTTTGAAATAATGGTAAAAGCAAAAACGTCCACTAGTAAATATTCATGGTCTGCCAGGCACAGGGAAATTGCAAGCTTTGGTTTATATCGCCAAAGGTATTTTAGCTGACAAACTAAATGCCAAAATTAGAGTTGTGGGAACAACGAATTTCGGAGCTCGACAAATGGCAAAACTATTTTATTCCCCTTCAAAAAGAACAATACTTTCGGCTGTTGCTTATAACAGCTTCCAACTCATAGGACATTAGTAAAGAAGCCGAAGTCTTCTCCCTTAGAGAGTTAGGAAGTCTTCTCCCCTGGAGAGTTAGAAAGTCTTCTCCCCTAGAGAGTTAGGAAGTCTTCTCCCCTAGAGAGTTAGGAAGTCTTCTCCCCTAGAGAGTTAGGAAGTTTTCTCCCCTAGAGAGTTAGGAAGTCTTCTCCCCTAGAGAGTTAGGAAGTCTTCTCCCCTAAAAGTTGAGTCTTCTCCCCTAAAGAGTTAGGAAGTCTTCTCCCCTAGAAAGTTAGGAAGTCTTCTCCCCTGGAGAGTTAGAAAGTCTTCTCCCCTAGAGAGTTAGAAAGTCTTCTCCCCTAGAGAGTTAGGAAGTCTTCTGCCCTAGAGAGTCAGGAAGTCTTCTCCCCTAGAGAGTTAGGAAGTCTTCTCCCCTGGAGAGTTAGAAAGTCTTCTCCCCTAGAGAGTTAGAAAGTCTTCTCCCCTAGAGAGTTAGGAAGTCTTCTCCCCTATAGAGTTAGGAAGTCTTCTCCCCTAGAGAGTTAGGAAGTCTTCTCCCCTAGAGAGTTAGGAAGTTTTCTTCCCTAGAGAGTTAGGAAGTCTTCTCCCCTAGAGAGTTAGGAAGTTTTCTCCCTTAAAGAGTTAGGAAGTCTTCTACCCTAGAGAGTTAGGAAGTCTTCTCCCCTGGAGAGTTAGAAAGTCTTCTCCCCTAGAGAGTTAGGAAGTCTTCTCCCCTAGAGAGTTAGGAAGTCTTCTCCCCTAGAGAGTTAGGAAGTCTTCTCCCCTAGAGAGTTAGGAAGTCTTCTCCCCTAGAGAGTTAGGAAGTCTTCTCCCCTAGAGAGTTAGGAAGTCTTCTCCCCTAGAGAGTTAGGAAGTTTTCTCCCCTAGAGAGTTAGGAAGTCTTCTCCCCTAGAGAGTTAGGAAGTTTTCTCCCCTAAAGAGTTAGGAAGTCTTCTCCCCTAGAGAGTTAGGAAGTCTTCTACCCTAGAGAGTTAGGAAGTCTTCTCCCCTAGAGAGTTAGGAAGTCTTCTCCCCTAGAGAGTTAGGAAGTCTTCTCCCCTAGACAGTTAGGAAGTCTTCTCCCATAGAGAGTTAGGAAGTCTTCTCCCCTAGAGAGTTAGGAAGTCTTCTCCCCTAGAGAGTTAGGAAGTCTCCTAGAGAGTTCTGAATGTCCTGCTTAATCAAAAAACACTAAGTCAGTCCCGACTCCATTATGGTTCTTACTTTTTACAGGGATCAAGTCAATTTACTCAAAGCTTTAGGCATTCAGGAAACGGTGTCGTGATTGGAAACGTCAACAATTTCCAGAGACAAAAGGCATAGCTCGCAATTTTAGGAACGTCCTGACACGGCAATTTGTCAAGGCACCGTGGTCTTTGTCAAAAATGATAATAAAATGAACTTCGCATAAACAAGGGCCCGTACTGCCATGTTAACTGTTGGTGATTTTAAAATATTGCAAGGAAGCCTGTCGTCCAACCAATTGATTGATAATTGCAAAAATCGCGGTCTTTTAACCATTATTATTTTTTTATGGATTACCACCGTATTATTGATTTTATGAATAAAAACTTATTTTATGGAAAATTGAAACTATTATGTTTTTAAGACATTATAAAATTATTAAGTCGTCAACACTGGAAGCGTTTTATTGAACAAATATCTACTATTATTTATGGCTATATGCTGATTTGTATAAAACAATCTTCATTTTATCCAACCTACATACGGTAGCGTCGTAATATTTCATGATTGATAATTTTTATGATTATTTTTGTATTCAATTTTATAAACTGTTTTAAGTAGTGTTGCTGAATCATGCACGCTCTCACTGAATAAATTATCTCATTTTTTAATTATTTACAACAAATTTAGCAACATTACGAATTTGGCATCATTGGATCTATTTACCGCACCTTTAAAGATTCCTCCACAAGATGATTTTGCTGGGGTATCTCAAGTGCAAAATTGTTCAAGCTGAACTTTGCTAAAATGCTTTAAATTGACATGCAACTATAGTGCAGCACTGTCGGTACGGAGCTTGAAGTCATGGTTACGTTAAATGTGAATAGTCTCAGGCTTACGTTTCGTATAGATTTTAGTAATGTTAAACTTTCAATTCCAACTTCGCCACTTCTGGCTTAAATAAAAGTTTAGAAATAGGTTTTAGTAATTTAAAACTTTAGACTACAAATTCTAGTTCCAAGCTTGATTAAAATTACACCCAACATAAACGCTCTTAGATCACCCAAAATCAAACTTTTTATTTTTGTTTTTTACTCACTTTTTAAATAAAAAAAAATGAACTAGGCTTAGTGCGCGCATATGTCATATCAGACATTTTTAATACATAATAATACATACATACTATAAGTTTTGTTTGAATAAGACAATCCAGTTAATGCTATATACAAATCTCATATTCTATCTGTATTTATGTATCCATACAAATTAAATAAATATTTAATTTTTATTAACGACAGGATGTATTATCAGTGCACAAATGCAATAATTTTTTAATCTGTTATAGCTAACTAATTAATAAATTTTCACACACAATAATAAAAAAGACTGAGAAAAAAGTTTTTTACCTAACATTTTAACATGTAACCTTCTACTCTTTATCTGCTGCTGCTGTTGCGTCATGCCGGAGGGAGTTTTGCAAGTACCCCGATATGCTGCGCGCAGTCTCAGTCGCGATGTGTATGTAAATGCTGAGTATGACCGCTAAAGGCACCACAAAAAATGCCCAAAAACTGCTGAGAATTATGGCGCGGAAGCCGCTGGAATTCGGGTCCAGACTGATATTCACTCTCGGAAGACGTAGGACCCGGACGCGGGTCTGTAGCGAAAAGCCGGCTCCCCGTTCAGCAGAGTGTCGTTCGGAGAATGAGTGTACTGGTAAAAAAACTCAGCGGGCAGCTCCAGGGTGTTTAATTTCATGTAGATGATCACCGGCAGGGCGCAAACGCTACTCGTTATCCAGATCGTGACTAGAAATATAAAAAGAAAAATTTAAAAAGTTTAAAAGTTTATTTATTTTGCATATAGCAGGATACGCAAAACAGATATTACTCAGCGCAGACTGCGCAACTAAGGGCTGGTTCATACTTATGACAAAACGTCCTTTGGACTTTGTCCAAAGGACAATTTTATAAAAGCCAAAACGTCCTTTGGACAAGCCAAAACGTCCTTTGGACTTTTTCCTTTGGACGAATAAACGCTACTTAGAATTTGTCCCTTTGGACAAAGTCCAAAAGACAGATCAAAGGGAAAAAGTCCAAAGGACAAAAAAACTAAATACGTTGTCCTTTCATTTTGTCCTTTGGACTTTTCCCTTGGGACTCCCTTCCTTTGGAATTTTCCCTTTCGGACTTTGTCCAAAGGACGATTTGTTAATTAGGTATGAACTAGCCCTTAATATACCATACATACTGCTACGGATACAAACGATAATTATTACAGTATAACGTGATCTTAGTCAGCGAAACGATATCGCTTATCACAGTATAACGATCTTGAGCACCTTCCAGTGCAAGAGACAAACATTTGCCACTGCGCCACCACCTCAACTGAAAGGATTGTGGATTATTGGTTTGGACATTATTGCAATATTATCGAATTAAAAAAAATATTTTTCGCATTTAACTGAAAATTTGAGTATTTTGTTAGGTTTTTTTAAAAAATTTTTTCAGTTGTTAAGATTTTAGCTATCGCCATCCGTGAAAAATTTGCAATTAGCGCATGAAAAGATGGATCGAAAAAAATTAGACCTCTACAGTATATCATAAACAGAAAAATATACATATGGTGTATACTATGTAGCTAAACCATTTATTTTCATGTTATAATAAAGCTGCTCTGAATATAGGTGCTTACGAAATCGACACTGAGACTGGAAAAAAATCATACTGAAACGCCATTTTACAGATGATATGCATGGCTCGTCTTAGTTCGCTGAAAATGCTATTCTAAGGGGAAAACAAATGGCCATCCAACGCTCCACTGAAAACGCTGTAATTGTCAAAATAGACGCATAAGATGTGAATTCTGTGAGATAAGCCCGTCCTTTGCAAACATACTCAGGAAATGGAAACGGCCATTTTGCATTGAATGTAGTTTCCAATTCAAAAGGAACCCCTAAAAAAATTTTATATAAGAATTGATAGCTTTCTAATACATTAAATTCAAACCATTAGGACTAACTTTAGGTATACGCCCGTCTTTTTGAGTTGTTTCTAGCGTTATCTTGAACTAAAACAAATAAAGAATAAAAATATTAAAATATTAAAATAACAATTAAAATATTTTTTTTAATTTTTCGCATGGTTTAATGCAAATAAATATTTAAAAAATCTGGATTTTTTTAAATTTTTGTATAATTATGGAGATTTTATAGTGAAACTTAGAATAAACATACAGAATAACACTAAACTCGAATTTTCCTTATAGCCAAAAACATATAGTGATTAAATCAAACATTTGTTTTAGTATGAACAACTATGACAAAAATTTATGAATTACGGATAACCGCAACGTTTAAGTTTTTTTAAACATCGATTAGAGCCACTCTATAGGTTAACTTTTTAAACGTTAGAAAAATTATCATTCTAATTTACAACTTACCGAACGTCAAAAAGGATTAAATCCTGAGCAGGCCAAACTGATAATGTAATAATTGGTGGCGGTTCGCATTGACTTGTGCTTTAGTACGGGAATATTGTACAGAGATTTCCTAAGATTCCAAAAAATAAGATGATAGATACCATAATAATAGTGGGTAAGGCGATATGAAGCGGGACGTATCGTTTTAGCATCTTCATGATTAGCATAATATTCGGAGGATCATAATTAAACTCCCGAATACCATAAGACATATTCCTCCTTTTTATATCCACTAAAATTAAAAAAATATTTTTTTGTTAAAAATTTATGTTAATCTAATTAAATTAATCTAAATTTTTATTGTATTATTAGCAACAATATGTTAATAGAGGAAAAATGAGAGGCTTTTTAACAAACTGTTAGAAAAAATGTTCCATTTACATGAATTTATTATTTTTAAATGGGACCTTTTTTCCAGAAGTTTTTCTAAGCATGTTTCATTTTTCTTATTTTTTTATATTTTTGTTATTATTATACAATTAATAAAAAAAACTTGTTAACAATATAATCAAAGCAAACTCAGTTAAATGTTAACTCAGTTAAATCATCAACTCAGTTAAATGTTAACTATCCAATAAATATAAAAATGTTAATGAGATTGAAAAGTCACCGTAACATAAACATTGTGTTTTTTTGACTAATTTTGCGGTATTAACAGTGATGTGATTCTATACTCCAAAAATCAGAAGAAGGAGATGAGATTTTGGAAAATGGGGATTCCGCGGTGCGGTGACTTTTTTTCCGCTTTAATAGGTGAATTGTTTTGTCTTCAAAACAACAGAAAGGATTTATCTGAAAAGTGACGGGATAATATTCATTTCCTTCCTGTATACTTTAGCACGCAGAAAAACATAATTTAGGTTAGCATTTATCCAAATCGTTAGAATGCGTTCTGAGATTAACTGGATTAAAGGCTGGTTCATACTTATGACAAAACGTCCTTTGGACAAAGTCCAAAGAACAAAAGTTCTTTGTTCTTTGTCCAAACAAAAGAACAACAGTTCTTTGGACTTTGTCCAAAGGACAAATACAGCGTAAAAATGTCCTTTGGACTTTGTCCAAAGGACAAAGTGTAAAGGACACAATCCAAAGGACAACGTGTTCATACTTTTTGTCCTTTGGACTTTTTCCTTTGGATTTAGATTTTAGAAGTATGAATGCTACTGAGAATTCGTCCTTTGGACGAAGTCCAAAGCACAATTATTAAGTAGCATTTATACTTTGTAAAAAGAAAAAGTCCAAATGACGCATTGGCTTGTTCAAAGGACGTTTTGGCTTTTCTAAACTTGTCCTTTGAACTTTTCCACAGGACGTTTTGTTATAAGTATGAACCAGCCTTTAATTAAACGCCTAAAATTATTTTAAAAGCTAATTAATTTAATTATCAGAATATGTTTGTTTCATGTTTTTTTTTACAAAAATCCAAAATAAAATTTTTTACAAGCAACCAACAGACTAAATTCCACGTTCACTTTTTGGTCGAAATTAAAAAAAAACGTGTACTAATAAAATAGCATCTCAAACAAACTCCTATCAGAAAAGTTTTACAAAAAAATTATATAATAATATATTATATTGTTGTTTTTAATGATTTAAGGGTAAAAAATCTAACTATCTATTTTGCTTAAAATTAATTTAAAACTTTATTTGGACCATGGCCTGATCCAGTCCACCCCAATTAAAATGAGCCCTAATTAGTATCTTTAGCCCTGATTAGGACACGCCCTAATTAGATCGTAAATTAGCCCTAAATTTGGGGGTGCTTAACCCCTAGGGCATTACCCAATTAAGGCTATTTAGCGCCCCATTCACAACAAAACTGGTGTTCTTCTACATAGTTCGAAACTCCCGAAGTTACAAAGTAGATTTGTGTTTCAGAATGACTTCATAAAAACTAGCTAAAATCAATTATTTTACAAAAAACAAAGCAGATTTTATGTTTAACCACAACATATGTCGCTTTGCAATTAAGTTAAATTTAAAAAATTTAATGCAAATGTTTTAAATAATCAATATAATACGAATTGATCCCATTTGTAAAAAGATATTTATGCGCTTAATTTTAAAACAGTTATCCGAGATTAATAGTATTCTTGTGAAAATTCGCAATCGTAATCAATTTACTCAGGTTTTTTTACTTATAAAGTTACTTTTACTGCGACTTATTTTGCATGAAATTATTAGTTGGAAAATCTCTTTCTATAAACACCTATTTTAAATATTTTTCAGTGAATTAACGAACGTTTTACATAGCAAAAGTCGGATTAGTTTTTGAATTTATAAAACTTGCTGGAGACTCCAATATGAATTCCAACATTTTAATGGCGTCGCCTACAAAAAAATAAATTAATGAAATTTGTTGATTTAGCAAATAAAACTGAAAGTTTTATGGAGCGAAACCGAGGTTTGAACTATGAGCTTTAACTTTAAAGTTTATTAATTTAAAAGTATAGTTTTAACCCTTTTCCGTCCAAAAAGCACTGCAAATCTGCAGAAGCGATTTTACGCCACCGAAGAATTCCAAATGTTTAAATCAATCTTTGCATTGAGAACTGTTGTAATATATGTTTTAAAAAAATTTAAATCACCAAATAAAATTCTTAAATTGAATGTTTTTTTAATCAAATTTTATGATTCTTGTAAATAAAACTCGTATTCTTTGCATTCTAGTTTCGAATAAATGTTATAATGTTAATTTGTTTAAACTTAAAATTAAAATTCACATTTTTATAATGCGCTCTGCATAGAGGGCTCAATTTTTTGTAAAATATCAGGTAATAATAGTAATTAACGGAAATTATAAAAGGTTTAAACAAAATTTCTATATAATATGTTTGCCGAAAAAATTTAAGTTAAATAATAAGTTACCATATTTGATATTTAAAAATAAATTATACTTTTATAAACTAAAGTTATTAATTTAAGACTTAGTTCAGCGTTACAACTTATATAGTGTGATGCTATACAATGTATACTATATAGTTGCATTAAAGTTTATTTTTTTAATCTATAGTTAATTAATGCTAACTGTACAATGCTAACCGTCTTTGTGTTGTGTAAACGGCATTAATTCAAGCTGTTATTAAGCAAGTTGACGCAATTTAAAATACAATGTAGTTGCTTTTTTTATTCATAACAATATAAAACTAAATATTATTATGCTACCAAATACAAAATAGATCTTAACTAAAGTTACATAAACTTACCAGTCAAAAGCAAAATTTTTATTACAATTTATTGTGTTTTTAAAATTATTAGAAGCTGAATAATATTTCGAAATAACATTTATTAATATAATAAGTATTTAAAAGAAATAATCAATATCATTAAAAAAATTATATTTAAAATTTTAATTTTTTTTTGTTGTTAAGTATTCAATTCAATAATGAAAGTTTTAAGGTCAGCCAAAGGTAATTTTCCTAAAATATATTTTTAGGCTGCCTATATTAATTATCGTTATTATTGTTTTACATGATAGTTTTAAATATGAAATAATTTATTTGCAAATAGATTAGGTAGCCATTTTTATTTTTTTTGATGAAAACTGATCTTAATTATTTTGCTTCGAATACAAAAACTTGTTATCAATTTTCAATACTATCAACCTTCCTGTATTCTCATTTCCTAACTAAATAAACACACCTTTTTACCTTTTTACCTTAAATTTACATGTTACCTTAATGGAAACAAGTGAATATTTTTATAGCACAAACTATTATTTTTGGTTTCCTGTTATTTCTAATATAAAAGTTTAAAGGGTGAATGCATTGTAAGATTTAAGTGATATGAGCAATCGTAGAGTGATTATTAATAGAAATTTTTCTGAATATTTATAGCTTTTAGGATTTTCGCCCCATTTAACAATTCCAATTTTTGCGTCATATGTTGGGATATTGTGAGAAAAATTATAACTTATAAAAAGTTCATAAATTATAATCCTTTTATATATAAATAAAGAGTGTCAGAGTTCTTGTGTGACCTTTAATGAATTATTTTATAAATAAATTTTAAATATAAAAGCTTTATATAGTGTTAATGATATTGGATTATTTCTTTTAAATACTTATTATATTAATCAAATGTTATTTCGAAATATTATTTAGCTTTTAATAAATTTTAAAAACACAATAAATGTGTAATAAAAATTTTGCTTTTGACTGGTAAGTTTATGTCAACTTTAGTTCAAGATCTATTTTGTATTTGGTAGCATAATAATATTTAGTTTTATATTGTTATCGCAATATAACCAAAAGCAACTACCATTGTATTTTCAGAATTGCGTCAACTTGCTTAAATACTGAATTAATGCCGTTTACACAACACAAAGACGGTTAGCATTGTACAGTTAGCATTAATTAACTATAGAATAAAAAATAAACTTTAATGCAACTATATAGTATACATTGTATAGCATCACACTATATAAGTTGTAACGCTGAACTAAGTCTTAAATTAATAACTTTAGTTTATAAAAGTATAATTTATTTTTAAATATCAAATATGGTAACTTATTATTTAACTTAAATTTTTTCGGCAAACATATTATATAGAAATTTTGTTTAAACCTTTTATAATTTCCGTTAATTACTATTATTACCTGATATTTTACAAAAAAATTGAGCCCTCACGCAGAGCGCATTATAAAAATGTGAATTTTAATTTTAAGTTTAAACAAATTAACATTATAACATTTATTCGAAACTAGAATGCAAAGAGTACGAGTTTTATTTACAAGAATCATAAAATTTGATTAAAAAAACATTCAATTTAAGAATTTTATTTGGTGATTTAAATTTTTTTAAAACATATATTACAACAGTTCTCAATGCAAAGATTGATTTAAACATTTGGAATTCTTCGGTGGCGTAAAATCGCTTCTGCAGATTTACAGTGCTTTTTGGACGGAAAAGGGTTAAAACTATACTTTTAAATCAATAAACATCAAAGTTAAAGCTCATAGTTCAAACCTCGGTTTCGCTCCATAAAACTTTCAATTTTATTTGCTAAATCAACAAATTTCATTAATTTATTTTTTTTGTAGGCGACGCCATTAAAATGTTGGAATTCATGTTGGAGTCTCCAGCAAGTTTTATAAATTCAAAAACTAATCCGACTTTTGCTATGTAAAACGTTCATTAATTCACTGAAAAATATTTAAAATAGGTGTTTATAGAAAGAGATTTTCCAACTAATAATTTCATGCAAAATAAGTCGCAGTAAAAGTAACTTTATAAGTAAAAAAACCTGAGTAAATTGATTACGATTGCGAATTTTCACAAGAATACTATTAATCTCGGATAACTGTTTTAAAATTAAGCGCATAAATATCTTTTTACAAATGGGATCAATTCATTATATTGATTATTTAAAACATTTGCATTAAATTTTTTAAATTTAACTTAATTGCAAAGCGACATATGTTGTGGTTAAAACATAAAATCTGCTTTGTTTTTTGTAAAATAATTGATTTTAGCTAGTTTTTATGAAGTCATTCTGAAACACAAATCTACTTTGTAACTTCGGGAGTTCCGGAACTATGTAGAAGAACACCAGTTTTGTTGTGAATGGGGCGCTAAATAGCCTTAATTGGGTAATGCCCTAGGGGTTAAGCACCCCCAAATTTAGGGCTAATTTACGATCTAATTAGGGCGTGTCCTAATCAGGGCTAAAGATACTAATTAGGGCTCATTTTAATTGGGGTGGACTGGATCAGGCCATGGTCCAAATAAAGTTTTAAATTAATTTTAAGCAAAATAGATAGTTAGATTTTTTACCCTTAAATCATTAAAAGCAACAATATAATATATTATTATATAATTTTTTTGTAAAACTTTTCTGATAGGAGTTTGTTCTGAGATGCTATTTTATTAGTACACGTTTTTTTTTAATTTCTACCAAAAAGTGAACGTGAATTTAAAGTCTGTTGGTTGCTTGTAAAAAATTTTATTTTGGATTTTTGTAAAAAAAAACATGAAACAAACATATTCTGATAATTAAAATAATTAGCTTTTAAAATAATTTTTAGGCGTTTAATTAAAGGCTGGTTCATACTTATAACAAAACGTCCTGTGGAAAAGTCCAAAGGACAAGTTTAGAAAAGCCAAAACGTCCTTTGAACAAGCCAATGCGTCATTTGGACTTTTTCTTTTGGACGAAGTATAAATGCTACTTAGAATTTGTGCTTTGGACTTTGTCCAAAGGACGAATTCTCAGTAGCATTCATACTTCTAAAATCTAAATCCAAAGGAAAAAGTCCAAAGGACAAAAAGTATGAACACGTTGTCCTTTGGATTGTGTCCTTTAAACTTTGTCCTTTGGACAAAGTCCAAAGGACATTTTTACGCTGTATTTGTCCTTTGGACAAAGTCCAAAGAACTGTTGTTCTTTTGTTTGGACAAAGAACAAAGAACTTTTGTTCTTTGGACTTTGTCCAAAGGACGTTTTGTCATAAGTATGAACCAGCCTTTAATCCAGTTAATCTCAGAACGCATTCTAACGATTTGGATAAATGCTAACCTAAATTATGTTTTTCTGCGTGCTAAAGTATACAGGAAGGAAATGAATATTATCCGGTCACTTTTCAGATAAATCCTTTCTGTTGTTTTGAAGACAAAACAATTCACCTATTAAAGCGGAAAAAAAGTCACCGCACCGTGGAATTCCCATTTTCCAAAATCTTATCTCCTTCTTCTGATTTTTGGAGCATAAAATCACATCACTGTTAATACCGCGAAATTAGTCAAAAAAACACAAGTTTATGTTACTGTGACTTCTACTTGATTACATTTTTAATTTATCTGAGTTAACATTTAACTGAGTTGATGATTTAACTGAGTTAACATTTAACTGAGTTTGCTTTGATTATATTGTTAACAAGTTTTTTTTATTAATTGTATACTAATAACAAAAATATAAAATAAAGGAAAAATGAGACACTTAGAAAAAACTTCTGGAAAAAAGGTCCGATTTAAATAGGATCCCATGTAAATGGGACCTTTTTTCTAGCAGTTTGTTAAAAGTCTCTCATTTTTCCTTTATTACATATTGTTGCTAATAATACAATAAAATTTAGATTAATTTAATTTAGATTAACATAAATTTTTAACAAAAAAATATTTTTTTAATTTTAGTGGATATAAAAGGAGGAATATGTCTTATGGTATTCGGGAGTTTAATTATGATCCTCCGAATATTACGAATCTCATCGAGAATATGCTGGAGAAACGATACGTCCCGCTTCATATCGCCTTACCCACTATTATTATGTACTTTATCATCTTATTTTTTGGAATCTTAGGAAATCTCTGTACAATATTCTTGGTGCTAAAGCACAAGTCAATGCGCACCGCCACCAATTATTACATTATCAGTTTGGCCTGCTCAGATTTAATTCTTTTGACGTTCGGTAAGTTAAATTTAGAATGATAGTTTTTCTAACGTTTAAAAAGTTAACTATAGAGTGGTTAATCAATGTTACAAAAACTTAAACGTTACGGTTATCCGTATCATAAATTTTTGTCATAGTGGTTCATAATAAACAAATCGTCGTTACTCTGACACAATGAGCCAGATGCGTCGTAAAATACTCGTAACTGTGACTCTTTTTATATCTTAATACCCAACTAATATAAACAAAATGAGTCAGAGTCACGTTGATTTTATAGTCATTGTGACTCTTTGTGTCAGAGTAACGACAAAATGTTTGATTTGATCACTTATATGATTTTCCGCTACTAAGGAAATTCCAAAGTTTAGTGTTATTATGTATGTTTATTCTAAGTTTCACTATAAAATCTCCATAATTATACAAAAATTTAAAAAAATCCAGATTTTTTAAATATTTATTTGCATTAAACCATGCGAAAAATTAAGAAAAATATTTTAATTCTTATTTTAATATTTTAATATTTTAATATTTTTATTCTTTTTTGTTTTATAGGCAAATAAAATCTAGCTGACCGCGATATTTGCAGTATTGAATCGAATTTTTAACACAAAAAAAAAAAAAACCTAGAAACAACTCAAAAAGACGGGCGTATACTCAAAATTAGTCTTAATGGTTGAATTTAATGTATTAGAAAGCTATTAATTCTTATATAAAATTTTTTAGGGGTTCCTTTTGAATTGGAAACTACATTCAATGCAAAATGGCCGTTTCCATTTCCTGAGTATGTTTGCAAAGGACGGGCTTATCTCACAGAATTCACATCTTATGCGTCTATTTTGACAATTACAGCGTTTTCAGTGGAGCGTTGGATGGCCATTTGTTTTCCCCTTAAAATACGCATTTTCAGCGGACTGAGACGAGCCATGCATATCATCGGTAAAATGGCGTTTCAGTATGATTTTTTTTCCAGTCTCAGTGTCGATTTCGTAAGCACCTATATTTGAGAGCAGCTTTATTATAACATGAAAATAAATGGTTTAGCTACATAGTATACACCATATGTATATTTTTCTGTTTATGATATACTGTAGAGGTTTAATTTTTTTCTATCTATCTTTTCATGCGCTATTGCAAGTTTTTCCGGATGGCAACAGCTTGATCTTAACAACTGAAAAATTTTTTAAAAAAACCTAACAAAATCTCTACGATACATTAAATGCGAAAAAAATATTTTTTTTAATTCGATAATATATCAATAATCTCCAATCAATAATCCACAATCCTTTCAGTTGAGGTGGTGGCGCAGTGGCAAAACGTTCGTCTTGGGCACTGAAGGTGTCAAGATCGTTATACTGTGATAACGATATCGTTACACTGACTAAGATACGTTATACTGTAATAATTATCGTTTGATTGCATAGCTGTATGTATGGTATATTAAGGGTTGGTTCATACCTATGACAAAACGTCCTTTGGACAAAGTCCAAAGGACTTTTGTCCTTTGGACGAAATCCAAAGGGAAAAGTCCAAAGGACAACGTATTCATACTTTTGTCCTTTGGATTTTGTTCTTTGGACTTTGTCCAAAGGACAAATTCTAAATAGCGTTCATACTTCGTCCAAAGGAAAAAGTCCAAAGGACGTTTTGGCTTGTCCAAAGGACGTTTTGGCTTTTATAAAATTGTCCTTTGGACAAAGTCCAAAGGACGTTTTGTCATAAGTATGAACCAGACCTTAGTTGCGCAGTCTGCGCTGAGTAATATCTGTTTTGCGTATCCTGCTATATGCAAAATAAATAAACTTTTTAAATTTTTTTTTATATTTCTAGTCACGATCTGGATAACGAGTAGCGTTTGCGCCCTGCCGGTGATCATCTACATGAAATTAAACACCCTGGAGCTGCCTGCTGAGTTTTTTTACCAGTACACTCATTCTCCGAACGACACTCTACTGAACGGGGAGCCGGCTTTTCGCTACAGACCCGCGTCCGGGTCCTACGTCTTCCGAGAAGTGAAGTATTGCAGTCTGGACCCGAATTCCAGCGGCTTCCGCGCCATAATTCTCAGCAGTTTTTGGGCATTTTTTGTGGTGCCTTTAGCGGTCATACTCAGCATTTACATACACATCGCGATGAGACTGCGCGCAGCAATCAGGGACTTGCAAAACTCCTCCGGCATGACGCAACAGCAGCAGCAGATAAAGAGTAGAAGGTCCGTGTTTAAAATGCTCGGTAAAAAACTTTTTTTCTCAGTCTTTTTTTATTATTGTGTGTGAAAATTTATTAATTCGTTAGCTATAAAGATTAAAAAATTATTGCACTTGTGCACTAATAATACATTCTGTCGTTAATAAAAATTAAATATTATTTAATTTGTATGGATACATAAATACAGATAGAATATGAGATTTGTATATAGCATTAACTGGATTGTCTTATTCAAACAAAGCTTATAGTATGTATGTATTATTATGTATTAAAAATGTCTGATATTTTAGTTCATTTTTTTTATTTAAAAAGTGAGTAAAAAACAAAAATAAAAAGTTTGATTTTGGGTGATCTAAGAGCGTTTATGTTGGGTGTAATTTTAATCAAGCTTGGAACTAGAATTTGTAGTCTAAAGTTTTAAATTACTAAAACCTATTTCTAAGCTTTTATTTAAGCCAGAAGTGGCGAAGTTGGAATTGAAAGTTTAACATTACTAAAATCTATACGAAACGTAAGCCTGAGACTAATCACATTTAACGTAACCATGACTTGAAGCTCCGTACCGACAGTGCTGCACTATAGTTGCATGTCAATTTAAAGCATTTTAGCAAAGTTCAGCTTGAACAATTTTGCACTTGAGATACCCCAGCAAAATCATCTTGTGGAGGAATCTTTAAAGGTGCGGTAAATAGATCCAATGATGCCAAATTCGTAATGTTGCTAAATTTGTTGTAAATAATTAAAAAATGAGATAATTTATTCAGTGAGAGCGTGCATGATTCAGCAACACTACTTAAAACAGTTTATAAAATTGAATACAAAAATAATCATAAAAATTATCAATCATGAAATATTACGATGTACCGTATGTAGGTTGGATAAAATGAAGATTGTTTTATACAAATCAGCATATAGCCATAAATAATAGTAGATATTTGTTCAATAAAACGCTTCCAGTGTTGACGACTTAATAATTTTATAATGTCTCAAAAACATAATACTTTCAATTTTCCATAAAATAAGTTTTTATTCATAAAATCAATAATACGGTGGTAATCCATAAAAAAATAATAATGGTTAAAAGACCGCGATTTTTGCAATTATCAATCAATTGGTTGGACGACAGGCTTCCTTGCAATATTTTAAAATCACCAACAGTTAACATAGCAGTACGGGACCTTGTTTATGTGAAGTTCATTTTATTATCATTTTTGACAAAGACCACGGTGCCTTGACCAATGTCAAGGCACCGTGTCAGGACGTTCCTAAAATTGCGAGCTATGCCTTTTGTCTCTGGAAATTGTTGACGTTTCCAATCACGACAGCGTTTCCTGAATGCCTAAAGCTTTGAGTAAATTGACTTGATCCCTGTAAAAAGTAAGAATCATAATGGAGGCGGGACTGACTTAGTGCTTTTTGATTAAGCAGGACATTCAGATGCAGGTCTTTTATGTATTCAGATTCTGGTTCATTGACCACAGAAAAACTTCCTGGCTTAGTCTATTTGTGACTTTGTAAGTGTAAAAATAAAGTGCCTTCACTTCGACTTGAAATACCTTGATTTTTTAAAAATAAATTTTTGGTAACACATGCTGATGCTGCTCTTAATCTGTTTTGATAAACGACTCTGTTTGGAATTTCCAACGATAAATTGTTGATGCGAAAGCATATTTTGAGCATGAATTCGCAGACGGCGGTTTTTTTCTGGCATGTCTTTGCTCACGCTATGCTCAAGAAGTTTCACAACGTATGGGTTTGGGTTTCATACCATTCAAAAAAGCAAAAGTTAATACTGATCTCCAGCTATAATATTGAACTTTCATTTTGTTCATAAATTGCACACTAGGGTTTAAGAAATGAAGAGGCAGCGCTTGACTAACTACGTCAAGGATAAGTTCAATATATTCAATTGTCAAGCGTCCAATTGTAAAAACATTCTGGAAACTATCATTATATTGAGATTGATTGATATTGAGATTAATAATGTTTATAACTATTTAAGCCATAATTTTGATGATAAAGTCATTTTTCTCTTGTAATTTGCCAGCCAATAGATCTTACACCTTGCATCGAATCTCATAAGCAGTTTTGCGTTTTTCCACAAAATCGGGGTTCTGCAACGACGCTACTAACTCTCTAGGGGAGAAGACTTCCTAACTCTCTAGGGGGAAGACTTCCTAACTCTCTAGGGGAGAAGACTTCCTAACTCTCTAGGGGAGAAGACTTTCTAACTCTCTAGGGAGAAGACTATCTAACTCTCTAGGGGAGAAGACTTCCTAACTCTCTAGGGGAGAAGACTTCCTAACTCTCTAGGGGAGAAGACTTCCTAACTCTCTAGGGGAGAAGACTTTCTAACTCTCTAGGGAGAAGACTATCTAACTCTCTAGGGGAGAAGACTTCCTAACTCTCTAGGGGAGAAGACTTCCTAACTCTCTAGGGAAGGAGACTTCCTAACTCTCTAGGGGAGAAGACTTTCTAACTCTCCAGGGGAGAAGACTTCCTAACTCTCTAGGGGAGAAGACTTCCTAACTCTCTAGGGGAGAAGACTTCCTAACTCTCTAGGGGAGAAGACTTCCTAACTCTCTAGGGGAGAAGACTTAATAACTCTCTAGGGGAGAAGACTTCCTAACTCTCTAGGAGTGAAGACTTCCTAACTTTCTAGGGGAGAAGACTTTCTAACTCTCCAGGGGAGAAGACTTCCTAACTCTCTAGGGGAGAAGACTTCTTAACTCTCTAGGGGAGAAAACTTCCTAACTCTCTAGGGGAGAAGACTTCCTAACTCTCTAGAGGAGAAGACTTCCTAACTCTCTAGGGGAGAAGACTTTCTAACTCTCTAGGGGAGAAGACTTCCTAACTCTCTAGGGGAAAAGACTTCCTAACTCTCTAGGGGAGAAGACTTTCTAACTCTCTAGGGGAGAAGACTTCCTAACTCTCTAGGGGAAAAGACTTTCTAACTCTCTAGCGGAGAAGACTTTCTAACTCTCCAGGGGAGAAGACTTCCTAACTCTCTAGGGGAGAAGACTTCCTAACTCTCTAGGGGAGAAGACTTCCTAACTCTCTAGGGGAGAAGACTTTCTAACTCTCTAGGGGAGAATACTTTCTAACTCTCCAGGGGAGAAGACTTCCTAACTCTCTAGGGGAGAAGACTTCCTAACTCTCTAGGGGAGAAAACTTCCTAACTCTCTAGGGGAGAAGACTTCCTAACTCTCTAGGGGAGAAGACTTCCTAACTCTCTAGGGGAGAAGACTTTTTAACTCTTCAGGGGAGAAGATTTTCTAATTCTCTAGGGGAGAAGACTTCCTAACTCTTTAGGGGAGAAGACTTCCTAACTCTCTAGGGGAGAAGACTTCCTAACTCTCTAGGGGAGAAGACTTCCTAACTCTCTAGGGGAGAAGACTTCCTAACTCTCTAGGGGAGAAGACTTCCTAACTCTCTAGGGGAGAAGACTTCCTAACTCTCTAGAGGAGAAGACTTCCTAACTCTGTAGGGGAGAAGACTTCCTAACTCTCTAGGGGAGAAGACTTCCTAACTCTCTAGGGGAGAAGACTTCCTAACTCTCTAGGGGAGAAGACTTCCTAACTCTCTAGGGGAGAAAACTTCCTAACTCTCTAGGGGAGAAGACTTCCTAACTCTCTAGAGGAGAAAACTTCCTAACTCTCTAGGGGAGAAGACTTTCTAACTCTCTAGGGGAGAAGACTTCCTAACTCTCTAGGGGAAAAGACTTCCTAACTCTCTAGGGGAGAAGACTTTCTAACTCTCTAGGGGAGAAGACTTCCTAACTCTCTAGGGGAAAAGACTTTCTAACTCTCTAGCGGAGAAGACTTTCTAACTCTCCAGGGGAGAAGACTTCCTAACTCTCTAGGGGAGAAGACTTCCTAACTCTCTAGGGGAGAAGACTTCCTAACTCTCTAGGGGAGAAGACTTTCTAACTCTCTAGGGGAGAAGACTTTCTAACTCTCCAGGGGAGAAGACTTCCTAACTCTCTAGGGGAGAAGACTTCCTAACTCTCTAGGGAAGAAAACTTCCTAACTCTCTAGGGGAGAAGACTTCCTAACTCTCTAGGGGAGAAGACTTCCTAACTCTCTAGGGGAGAAGACTTCCTAACTCTCTAGGGGAGAAGACTTCCTAACTCTCTAGGGGAGAAGACTTCCTAACTCTCCAGGGGAGAAGACTTCCTAACTCTCTAGGGGAGAAGACTTCCTAACTCTCTAGGGGAGAAGACTTCCTAACTCTCTAGGGGAGAAGACTTCCTAACTCTCTAGGGGAGAAGACTTCCTAACTCTCTAGGGGAGAAGACTTCCTAACTCTCTAGGGGAGAAGACTTCCTAACTCTCTAGGGGAGAAGACTTCCTAACTCTCTAGGGGAGAAGACTTCCTAACTCTCTAGGGGAGAAGACTTCCTAACTCTCTAGGGGAGAAGACTTCCTAACTCTCTAGAGGAGAAAACTTCCTAACTCTCTAGGGGAGAAGACTTCCTAGCTCTCTAGGGGAGAAGACTTCCTAACTCTCTAGGGGAGAAGACTTTCTAACTCTCCAGGGCATAAGACTTCCTAACTCTCTAGGGGAGAAGACTTCCTAACTCTCTAGGGGAGAAGACTTTCTAACTCTCCAGGGGAGAAGACTTTCTAACTCTCTAGTGGAGAAGACTTCCTAACTCTCTAGGGGAGAAGACTTCCTAACTCTCCAGGGGAGAAGACTTCTTAACTCTGTAGGGGAGAAGACTTCCTAACTCTCTAGGGGAGAAGACTTCCTAACTCTCTAGGGGAGAAGACTTCCTAACTCTCTAGGGGAGAATACTTCCTAACTCTCCAGGGGAGAAGACTTCCTAACTCTCTAGGGGAGAAGACTTCCTAACTCTCCAGGGGAGAAGACTTCGGCTTCTTTACTAATGTCCTATGAGTTGGAAGCTGTTATAAGCAACAGCCGAACGCGAGAGCTGTTTTCTTTTGAAGGGGAATAAAATAGTTTTGCCATTCCTCGAGCTCCGAAATTTGTTGTTCCCACAACTCTAATTTTGGAATTTATTTGTCAGCTAAAATACCTTTGGCGATATAAACCAAAGCTTGCGATTTCCCTGTGCCTGGCAGACCATGAATATTTACTAGTGGACGTTTTTCTTTCACCATTATTTCAAAGGCAACATTTTGATCACAGGTGAACTCTAGTCCAGCTGATTTTTTTTAATTTCGGCCGTGAAATTAGCTATTCTTGGTAAAATATCATTTGTAACAGGTCAGTCTTTTTCTTTAAGTGTATAAAAAACAGAAAAAAAATCGGAAATTTTACTTTCCGTCAAATCTTGGTAGAGCAAGTTTAGTTATACTCCTGCTTAAACTTTGAAATGTATTCTTGTCAGCTACAACAGATATTATAAATTTAGTTTTTTTTCCTAATCCAGTTTGTGTTCAATGGGATTCGTCATTTGTATGACAGTAAGCTAAATATACATTTGGGTATTTTTGATACTTTAGCACACCCCTTCCAAAGCTATTTTAGGGAATTCAATCCGAATGCGTTTATTTAATTTTACCATCAGCGACGTGATTTTTGTTTTTTGGATCTATATAAAAGGACACTATGAAAGGTTGGAGTTTTTTGGTGAAGATTTTTGAGCAAATTGATCATCCAATTCCATTTTTTCTATATCCGCTTCGTTTTTTGTTTGGATTCTTAAAATAAAATGTTTCTAGTGTTATAAAGAAAATTCCAATATTTTTATGTCAAAATATTAAAAAACCTATTGAAGCCTTACAAATCAGAAAAATGTGATAAAAGCAAAACTTAAATAAAAGTTAATTAAGTCTAATTCTTGAAACGTTCGTAACAGTTAACCAAATAACCTTTGACGGCTTACTAAATTTATAATGCATTAACAACCGAATATTTCTAATTTTCGTAAAATAAGGTTTTAGTCATAAAATCCATAATACCGAATCCAATCCGTTTTTGTACTAAACCTGCAAATCCAAACTCATTTGGCCTTTCAAATCTTCCTGAACTTTTTAAAATCACGATTAAAACCAACTCAAAGCAAGCTCCCAGGGATCTCGTTTTTAAGCTGAATTTCCAAAGATTTGCCACTTTTTCTTAAAACAAAATTTTTTTCTAAAAAACTCGTCGACAAAGATCTGGAAAAGAAATTGTCTCGTTGAAAAATGCAAAACCAACTAAATTAAACTTACAAAAATCACTGTATTTTTTCGGAATTTCCTCCAATTTTCAAACAACACTTTTTCAAAACAACACGCCAGCATTCAAAGCAGATAAAACTATATCTTAAGCTGTTTCCCTCTTTTTTACAATACCGCTAAATCTTAACCGGTTATCTAAGATAGCTAACCCCATAGAATTACAGTGGTGTGATTTTCGTACCTCCCAAGGTAATGCCATCTTTTCTGCTAGCTTCACCGCTGCACGAGCCAAGCACATGTTATATTTCTTGAAAATTATCTTTCTGGCCTATCGATGACCTTTAAAAATGTACCACCCAGACGTTTATAAAAACATCCTAAGAATTGAAGCATGATTTTATCTTCTTAAATTTTCTTTAGTTTTATTTAACTTTATAGTAACGAATAATAAAAAGAATTTTTAAATAATTTGTTAATATTAAATGATCATCTTACACAGAGTTAAACTTTTTGTCTATAAGATGGAGCTTGATAATAAAATACTTGGTTTATTTTTTGATGAACAAAATATGAAAAAGATTCTTAAATTTCTGTAAATTTTCATCTTAAAAATTTTGACTAAGAATTGCAACTTTTACGCAGTAATTTTCATAAACAACCAAATATTCTACCTAGTATTTTTAAAAGCACAATATTTTTTTTTTTTTGTTTTGCGCAGTGTTTTTAGGAGCGGAAGACGCTTTAAATTCTTCTCCTCTAAAAACTATATGGTATGCGCAATTTTATGAGAGATGATTATTTTTCATGGCCTCGAGCAGAGTGACAAAATATGCTCCTGAGTTTGACATAACATAACAATAACATGACATTTTTTCATTTTCTTTTGAGTTAACATCATGCATTGTTTTCCTTTTTTATTTTTATCCATTAATTAATTATAGAAAATGTATTAACGAAAGTCGGAAAATTTTTTATTTAATTTTATTTCGATCTAATAACTTGATCTTTATTCTATTTCGTATTTTCATTAAATTATACTTCCCGCTGCTAAAAATACGAAAACATTATAAAGATTTTTTTTTTGTAATAAAAGGCCCAATCAAGTTTTTATTTTCGTCGTTTGAAATAGAAACTTCCAAAAACCAGTGTGCGTTTCGTGCTCCTCATTACTTATCCAGAAGGAAAAAAATTTACCACTGAAAAAAAAATTTTGATTTTTAAAAAGCTTTAAAATGCCTCTCGATTGGTATTTAACGTTTATTGCTATGGATAACACAAAACAAGCGTTGAAACTAAAAACTGCGGATCTGTGAATAAATTTTCAGTAAAAAAACACCGACCGCATTCAAATGGTTTATAAAAAATTACCCTTCCAACAATTCTCGAAAAGGCCTCGAAAATTCGACAAACATGTCATGTTTTTCAATTACCAAATAATAAAAAAAAGTTTTTAGCTTTTTTGAGGACAAGGTTATTTTCACCGTGTCGGCCGTATAAACAGAGTTATTGATCAACCGCGCTTTTTCTTTTAACCGATAGCTAAAAATCTAAACATTAATTTGCATCCATATAACGTTTTATTTGAGTTTTATCGTCAATACATACATATCAACCTTTTTTGTTTTAGTTGCCGTTGTATTGGCTTTTTTCTTATGTTGGAGCCCATTTCACTTTCAACGCCTTTATGCTATCTACCAGTTTTTTGAACCCACAATATTTGCTGAAATTATCTTTTGGGCATCAGGTAAAATTTATTTCAGTCAGTTTGCTTGGCGTGTCTTATCTTATTTTGATGGTTTTTAGGATTGAGTTTATTAATTAAGTACGTAACTGCAAACAAACTCTAAATAACTGTACGCAATTGGCAAATAGCCATAAGCAGAATTTGCATTGAATATTAAATTGTTTGACAGAGATCCGAATTGCGTAGCCTTTGAATTCCCCTGTATTTTAAAACTAAGTTACAGCAAATCAAACAGTAATGTCATTGTTTAATCAAAGTTTTGTAACCTAAAAAATATGTAAAAGAAGTCAAAAATATAAATGTTTTAGTAAAAGTATATGACGCAAAATTAAAAAAATGTTACGTTGCTCAGAAACAGTTTGTACGTGTACCCTAATTTGGTCAAGCCCTTAATAAAGCGCGCCTTGGGTAAAGTTTTTAAAGCGCTCTTACAAAAATTATGTGGACTAAAAAAATTTCAGGTGAGCATATTTTACTACTTGTACGGCGATTTTATAAAAAAATTTATAAGTGTATAAAATTTTACCTTACGTAAAATTTTATATTTTTACATTATTTTATATTATATTAATTTTATATTATTTTTAAATTTTATTTTAGCTAGTTTTACCTTTACCTTATTTATAAGCATATAAAATTTTACAATGGTATAATTGCCGTCTAAATCAGTCTTTTTGTTAGTGAAATATGCTCGCTTAAAATATTTTTTGTCCACATCATTTTTGTAAAAACCACATAGTTAAGTTCCGTTTCTGAGCTATTCAGTCTATTTTGAACGTTCCGTCGCTTAAATTATGCCACACCTTATTTAAAATCGTTATACGCCTCGATTTAAACCATATCACTTTAATCCAACCTGAATTTTAAGTTTTCAACTAAAAGCGATGCTAAAACTTTAATTGTTAATCATAATTGAAAACCTGTTTGATGGTATGGGGCTTTTAATTACCATCGAATACCTTAGGCGAAAAGATGACATAATTTACGCTAAGGTATTCATATTAGTGACTTTAAACTTTTGGCTCCGCACTTTTCATTTTTGGTTTCATGTGTCAGCTCCAACTATGTGCTCAGATCCAATTGTACTTACGTTTTATTCAAGTGTCCTCAGATTCAAGTTTCATCTATTTGATTTTTTTTATTCTGTTCTTCCATATCTATAATTTATATTCTTTCAATTACGTTGCAAATCCCGGTTTGGGGACTTTAGAGCCGAGGGACTTTAGAGCCGGGACTTAAGAGCCGGACCTGGGGACTTTAGAGCCGCAGCAGGGACTTTGGAGCCGAAATGAAAAATGCGTTTGCAAACATAAGTAAAACAACATAGAAGTAATATTAAAACATTTACATAACAAATGGAGCTAATTATGCAATGCGGTAATCATTATGCGGGATAAATATGCTTCGGGTTTTCAATTGTATATACAAACGGATTATTACTTAAATAATAAGAAGCTACCTAAAACTAATATGGTAAAAGACTTAGGTGTGTTCATTACTAGTGACTTAAAGTTTTTAACACACTGTAAAAAAATAGCTAGCAAAGCTTTAAAAACAGTTAACTTAATTTTTAGATGTTTCAAATCCCAATCCATTAAAAACTATCTTATTGCTTATAAAAATTTTGTGCGTCCTACTGTTGAGTATGCAAGTGTTGTTTGGAACCCATATATGACTAAAGATAAATATATTATAGAAAAAGTCCAGCGCTATTTTACCAAACGAGTTTTTAAATCTTGTAACTTAAAAGATACTGGATACATAAACAGACTAAGTACACTTAATGTGGAAACTTTAGAGAAAGAAGAGGAAAGATGGATATGTTTGAAACATATAAAATTTTTAATCAACTGGTAAATTTAAACCTTGAGAAATAGTTTGTTCTTAACCCAAATCTAACCAGAGGACACTCAAAAAAAAAAAAAACTCAAAAAACAGCACTCAAGAGCAAATTGTAGAAAATACAGTTTTTTTAAGTTAAGAGTTATAAGTAAATGGAATTATCTAAATGAAGATCAAGTTAGTTCCAAAACTCTGTACCAATTTGAAAAATCTTTGATGAATTAACTCATGGAAATTATAATGACTAAATAAAGAGCTTTATTTTCTAAAGCCTTTAGTCATTTTTCTAGTAATCAAAATCAGCCAGGTCTTCTTGCAACTTTGTGTGTTTTTTTTCCTGTTTTTGTAACTGAGACTGGGTTTGAGCCACATTTGTGTTTGTGTTTTTCTTAATGTCTTTAATAAATAGAGAAAATATAATCATTTTGAAAGAAGAATATGCTTTAAGAATAAAAAAAATCTATAAAAAAGTAGATGACAATGTATAAGGATTTGACGGGAAAAGAAACTTATTAGGTCCAAGTATTGATAAACTTCTAATCTTGACAAAAACATGGTTTTAGATTCGTGCTTTGATTTGTTTGATTAAAGATTTTTCATGTGAATATAGGGCATGGTTTAGGGTTAAGGAATTTCACGGCTTTTGGTTTTTAAATTGAAACATTTTGTTATGATAAATATCAAAGATGTTTTATTTTCAAAATGTTGCAATAAAAATTTAAGACAAAAAACCATTATTTTTCCTAAGCCTAAGCAAGAATCTCCCAAGAATCGAGATAAAAATCTAAAACAAGCTTAAAACTATTGAAATTCCTTTAGTTTACTGCTAAAATAAAAAAAAAACATATTTGGGAAGGTAGTATGCCGAAAATATTACTTCCGGACACCAAAAGGTTTTAGAAGTCTTGTGGAAAGCTTAAAAAACTTTTAAAGCTTAAAATTTAGCTAATTTCAGTGATATATTGTATGAAAATGACGTAATTTAACCAACTTTTGACAAAATTTGTTCGGCTCTAAAGTCCCTTAATTTTTTATGAATTTTTTGAACACGAAAGTTACATTTCAGCTTAAAAGTCCCTCAAATACGGCTCTAAAGTCCCACACTGCGGCTCTAAAGACCCTCGGCTCTAAAGTCCCCTCGCTCCGGCTCTAAAGTCCCGTTACCCAAATCCCTTATTGCTTTTTAAAGTTCAGACGCGTTATATTATGCAAATTTAGGCGTGTTATATTATGCAAATTCAGCCGTAAATCCGGTGATCTACAACGCCCTGAGTGACAAATTCCGCAAACGTTTCGTGCGGACTTTTTGCCCCGGCTGCGTGCACAAGTACTTTAGCGTGCCACAAAGCACGGGGGCCCCCACCGTCACCGCCACACGCTCCTACTTCAGTAGGAGCCAGTTTTCTCCGCCGGGGTGCTCTGGCGCGAAGCTCCGCAACAGCCCGGAGGAATACAGCTACGTAAGCAATGTACATCAAGACCATGATGCCTCCAACGTTCAAGACCTCCAGCGCCAACTGGCAAAAGAGCAGCGCGTCAAATTTAAGGAGCAAAAAGTGAGGTGTTTAATTGTTTTTAAATGCATATGATTAAGTTTTTAAAAAAATAGGCGTTGCTACAAATATGTGCAGATCAGCAACGTCCACCACGACCATTATAAAACTACAACCCCAGCTGGAGAAAACTGTGCGTTAATTACAAGGAGTAAAAAGTAAGGCCAGGGGCCTGTTTCATAAAAATCTTTGTAAATTCTCATTTTACAAATCTCCGCCTTTTTTTGTAAAATACACGATAAAGGTTTTTAGACTTGTAATCCAGGTGGAGCATCTGCACGCACTGCTCTGCGCTGATTAGTCGCAGCCACGTCATTTCAGCTCCGCTGACCGATTGATATTCCCCGTGTCGTATATTCTCTATCATGTAATTTACATAAAATAGGCGGAGATTTGTAAAATGAAAATTTACAAACGTCTTTATGAAATAGGCCCCAGTTTGATTTTTTTTGAACTGCACTAAAGAACAGCGCGTAAAACTTCAATAGCAAAACTGAGGTCGCCAAATATGCTAAAAAGCAGCGCGTGAAACTTTAGGAGCAAAAAAGAGGCGTCTTTATTTGTTTTAAAACGCCAAAAATCAGCGCGTCAATCTCACAAAAGAAAAAAAGGAGGCGTTTCTTAATTTCCAAATGTTTATGATTAACTTTGAAAATTTTGGCGCTAATATAATGTGCATGAGAGAAGTTTTTTTTGGATTTCCAATGTTTATAATAATTTTACGAATGGTTTTAAACAAGAGTGGTAGTAAAGGTATTTAACCACAAAAATTGAAGGGTATGCAGAAGTGGCTGGCGAGTAATGTAAAAAATACAGATTCGACCCGTGTACTTAGCGAAAAAAAAACAAACTAAAATTTCGGCTTTGGTTTATTCTAGAAAAATCAAAATACAAATATATCACAAACAAATTTGAAAAGTTTTTATTAAAAGGTGATGGCAATAACAAAAAAAAACACGCTAATTTGTTTGTTGAAAATGTATCCTTTTGTACCAGAAAAAAACATCATTTATTTGGGACAGCCGTGACATGGGACCGCTGTTTTGCACCTTGGTAACGTCGAGTCGTCCCCTCCCCTTGATACCTTCCTGTTGAAGGACCGTTTTGGCGAAAACCCGAGCGCAATATAAAAAGTCAAGGTCGTTTTAGTTTTATACTGATTGTTTTCCCTTTTACCATAGTGACGAAAATGCTTTAAAATGCTTTTTACCTGGTTAGTTGTTAAGTTAAACTGTTTTGGCCGCTTGAAGTATTTTTATTTTAGATATTTCCTTAAAATTATTTTTATCATTTTTTAAAATTTAATCGAAAAATGGCTGCTAAGGGCTTGATTTTAACCTGAGATCTTCTTTTCAGTGTAAGAAAAAATTCTGCCCGGACATTCGGTCAATAATTGTTTACCAAGAAATAAAAATACCGATAAAAACCGAAAAAAATTAGGCATACCAATAAAAATACCGATAAATACCGATAAAAATTAGGCATATTCATTTCAGATATGCTTTATTACATTTTATTTGTTATAGGCACATTGCACTGGAACTCGGTTTATACATGAAGTATGCAATATACATAAGCGTCACCATAATGAATAATTACCGCAGCTCCTTTTTATCTTTTGTAGTATGCAGATCAACCGATCAAAATTTCGCGCGCTTTTGATCGGTTGATCTGCATACTACTAAAGATAAATAGGAGATACGGTAATTATTCATTATGGTGACGTTTATGTATATTGCATGCTTTATGTATAAACCGAGTTCCAGTGCAAGGTGCCTATTGCGTGCCGGAGACTTTTAATACTTTCTGATTCTTTTCACGTCCAAAATATGTAAATTTAATTTAATTCCGCCTCAGTGCAACGCAGGGCCGAACATCAAGTGTAAGATTGAGTACGGCTAGTGCTTTGTTTTTTTATATTTCAGACGTGCTAGTTAATTAAACACAATTAAATAATAGCAGAATTGAGGCGAGAATAAATAACTTTCGCCGATTAAATTAATTTTATTACGTGATCTTTATTGACATGTATAATTTTTAGGAAACTGCGCTAACCTCCAGATTTTTAACCATTCCGAAAACGAAAATTATTATGAAACGCCATGGCGGTCAATTGCGAAGGGTGGAAAAAAGTCTTTATTCTCAGAGTAGTAAAGATTTGACGCCCCAGGAAAAAAACCACCAGGGTCCGGAACGAAAGCAGACACCGCCGTCTTTGTTAAAGTAAAACATTATGGACAGAAATTGATATTTGCATCAACATTTTTACTGTAATTTGTATAAACATTTCAGAAAATTTGCATACATAAATGTATTTTATAACATACATTAATTTCTTTCTATAATAAATTTGTGTTCTCATTAATGTCTCGTTTAACAGATTTATCACCCTGGTCAAAATCTATTGTTCAAAACGGAAGGAATCCCCTGCGCATCAAAGGACACCGCGCGCATAAAGGGACGCCTGCATTTATGTCTAATAACGCGCCAGCGCCTTTCTAATAACCGGCCCGCGCGGCATTCTTTTAGCCATATTCGCACCTTCATTTTGAAGCCCTGTTTTGCCTCTGCTCCTCCGACAACCTATCCCACGGAGCAAAACATATATGACGTGATCACGAATACTATATGACATTTTAAAGCTAAAAAAATTCTCAGGTGATAGTTTTTAGTTCTGTGAAACTTTGACGAGTATCATGTTTGAAGTTTAATTTTTGGCAAACTTCAAGTTTATTTAAATATTTGATATTATAATAAGATTAGGGCAACGAATTTCTGGCTGATAAAATCTAAATAATCCGCAGGAATACTTACTGAATAAGCCACTACAAAATGTATGCTTGGAAAATTGTTTATGAGAAAAATATCACGTCAACACAAGTGATAAATTTAGTGGATAGTTAATCAATATATTACAAGTCTATATGTAAATATGTAACGTGGAACGATTCTATTTACGTAATAATTCAAAACTACTTGCGAATATAAGAGTTTTTAATCTGAATAACAAACGCCCGTCCATACTGTTTGTAACGCGCCAATCGGGAGCGCCACGGGGCGATTTAGTCACGCGGCCCAGCGTCAACCATTATTAGAAAACGCGGGTAAATTTTGAAATTCGTGTTCATTTTCTTCTTCTTCTTCATCTTATTATTATTATTATTCTAACGCTCAATTCTTAAAATCAATAATCCTCCTTCTTTCAAAAAAAAGGAAGAAGAGCCCCCGCCCACCCGCCAACAAACAAAAAACCAAAAAAAACCCCCCCAAAAAACCACCCACCAAAAGAAAAACAACCACCGCCCCAAAACCAAAAAAGAAAACCGAAAACCCCCGCGCCCGCACGCGCGACGCAACAAAAAGCCCCACCAAAAACACCCACCACACCCCCCCACACCACCACACTAAAAGAAACAGAAACACACAACACCAAACACACCAACCACAACACACCACACACTAAAAATAAAAAAAACTATTAAAACCATGCATAACCCTCTAAGATTTTCGTGACCAGTTCGTATACTTCAAAAGTTTTATCACAGTTATTAATCCTTTGTGAAAAGACAAAAATATAATTTAGTTGGTTGCAGCATAGGTTTGACAAGACAATAATACAAGCCTAATCAATTATGTAATTCGTGATTTATGTCAAAAATTTGCATATTTTTTGGATTAGAGTAAAGATGAATTCTAGCAGGGTGAAAATGACTAGGTGGTAAAGTAACCACTCGTACTTCGAGAAAATAACACGTGGAGAGAAACACCTGACGTAACTTAATAATAATTGGTTACACTATCTCTTATTATTATTTTTATTCTCAAGCGTTCATTCTTTATTTCTTCCTGACAGCAAGGGGTTACGCCCTGAATTTCAGCCTGAAGGATTTTAACTTTAATTAGTTATCTAGTCCAGGAAAATTATCTAGTCTAATCTAGTCCGGCGAAAATCAAAATTATCTATTCCTAGTCTAGTACTAAAGCTAAAGTCTTCCAGGCTGAAAATAAAGGGCGTAACCGGAAAATAAAAAATAAACCGACGAGCGAGAAAAATTTTAAAAAAAGTTTTCAGCGGTTATGTAACCAATTATTATTTAGTTGCGTCATGTGTTTCTCTGCACGTGATATTTTCTTAAAAAACGAGTGGTTACTTTACCACTCATCTATTTTCACCCTGATAGAATTTAACTTTAGTTTGCTTATCTAACCTAGTACTAGTTAACACTAACTAGTCCTAGTACTACTTTTATCACTATTAGGCAGAACTAAATTAAAGCAAATTTTTGCAAAAAAACAAGGTATCACAACACAACACAAAACAAAAAAGCTACACATTATTAAAATTCAGTATTAATTCAATATTACAATAAATCGGTGGGAATGGACATTAAAACTTTGTAAATGTAATTAGTGATCGACCGGGGCAGAATTTTTGCTGATGCCGGGGCCGGGGCCGGGGTAGAGAAATTTGGATTTGCCGGGGCCGGGGCCGGGGCCGGGGCCGGGGCAGGCGAAAAATTAAGCAGAATTTGTAATTTTGGTCATTTTTTTCAAATAAAAATTAACATTTTTACTGTTAATTATTTGGTTTATGTAATGAATAGTCACATTTTAGAATTTAAGTACTTTGTGAGTAAAAAAACTTATTTTTTATTACACAAAAGTTTTTTTTCTAAGCAGAACAAAATTTTTATTTTCATATTTCAATTTTTTTAAACCTAAATTATTATTTTATTTACATAATATATGTACATTTTCACATAATTATTAGCAGTATATTCTTGTTTATAGCAATATTATACTTAATCGCAAACCATTTATGTTATTTTTAAAAAATGCTTTACAAATAGAGCAAACCATTTATGTTACTTAAAGAATGCTTTACAAATAGAGGAGGAGTTAAAATACTTACAAGGAGTATGTTTTGATCAGTAAAGCAAAACGTGGTAAAGAAACTAAAATCAAAACTGGGTACAAGTAACAAAAATATTTCACAATAACAAAATCTCTTCATATTAAAATATTTTTAATTAAATATGTTGGTACCTAATTGGCCGTAAAAGTTAAGAATACTAGTCTTGCTTGAATGTTATTTTAAAGAAGAACTTTTACTCGAATTTCATTTACACACCACTATTTAACATTTTTTAGTTTAAACATATAAAAAGGGTTAAAACGCACCTTTTTATTTTAAAAAATAAGAGCATTTTTAAAATTTTATTGTCAATTTTTGTAAATTAAAAAAACACTCTTTTTAAGTTGTAAAAAGTAAAATATTATATTGCGAGTACATGAGACTACTCGCTTTCTAGCTGTTTCAAGTTGATTGTTTTAATGATTTTAATCAAATTATTTAATTTTAGCCAAAAATTATAAAATTAACGTCACGTAAACTTTTTCAATGTAATTATTTTCGTGATTTTGCACTACTTTTTATAATTTTTCGAGATTTATCAAAAACATAATATAACCCAAAAAATTTTTGATTATACACTAGGTTTTTGAATAAAATTATGCAAGAAAAAAATGCAACATTTTAAACGTACGCGACTTTCTGTGCATATACCACTGATTTCTTGCGAAGAGATTTTTTTGCAGTCAATAATTGTTTTTTCATGTAGCGCATTTACTTGCAAAAGTGGAAGAAAAGTTGCAATATGCACTGCAAAACGCTAACACTGTTAAAAATTGGTGCACCCAAAAATAGCAGAAAATGGCGGGTTTTCAGTATTAAACTCGCACAAGAGTGCTAGTTTCAAGCAAAATATTTTATTTAAAAATTAGTATTATTCTTATTTAGCATTATGCGAAAACTTTTTTTCAAATTAAATATAAACAGTTCATTATTAACTTTTTGTTTTAAAAATTCACGTTTGGTGTCTTTTGGCTGGATACAAAATATTGGGTTCAAAAAAACCGGACTGACTCCGCAGGTTTTTTTTTAAATTTTATGAATACTATAATGTAGATTTACAATAAACTTAAAAATTCTAAAATAAAGACTAGACATCAGCTTGAATTTTTTTAACGTAACAAAATTTAAAAACAATTTCCAATATTCACCTAAAAATAAACGCAAGAATATATAATCCAAGCAAATATGTCCAGTTGTACAATAAACCGTTCTAATCAACTCACACATGATCGAATTTAAATAATCGAATTTAATCATCATTTTCTGCTAATTTTTTGCACAAAGCGATTTAGTAAAATAGTCTTAGAAAAAACGAGTTTTTTGGTGTACGAAATATCGCTGTGCGAGAAAAGTTTTATTGAGTGCACAGAAAATAGCTTGCGCGTGAAAAGTCACAAGTGCAACATTTCTTGTAAAATTTAGGTAAAAAATTCCCTGTCTAGCCGAAAATCCTCTTGTTTTATATATTTTTGATATTAGCAATGATATTAAAATAACTCCAATATATGAAAATACGTCTTGTGATTATAGAGGCAAATAAAACCTAGCTGACCTCGATGATTTGCAGTATTGAATCGACTATTTAACATTAAAATCATTTAAAACTTTCAGTAAAAACGGTTTTATATTTAAGATTAAATACCATATTTTAACAATTATTTATCAAATTACACAATTTGGAACAAAAATACAATTTTTTAAAGCGTGAAAGTTGACTAATTTATGTATATTTTTTGAAAAGCAGGAATTAAAAAAAATTATGCGTTCCAATTCGTTTATTTAAAAAAATTTTATAACCGCACAATTTTAATTGATCCGTTTACGTCTCTTATACAAACTTACTAGAGGTCAGCCAGATATAATTCAACCATAGATATCTACTGTCAAACTCTCATCTTGTAAATAAAATCTACAAACGGCTTTTAATACTCAAGAAATCTTTAAATTTTTAGAATAAGGATTCGTGATTAAAATAAGGAATCTTAATAAAATAAAGAGGCTTTAGAAAATCTTAATATAGCATAATAAACAATAAATATCCTAATATTAAAACAATTAAATTAGCTCTGTAGATAAAATCTTGTATAATATTTCACTGTCAAAAATGTTTAGAAGCGCTTTAAAATTTGCATTCTTAGGGGTCCTTACCCCGGTTTGCCCCGGCTCATTTGACAGCTAAATTGCCGGGGCCGTGTGGCCGGGGTAGAGAGAATTGCGTTTGCCGGGGCCGGGGCCGGGGTGGAAAAAAAGTGCCGGGGCAAGCCGGGGCCGGGGCCGGGGCCCCGGTCGATCCCTACATATCATTTCTCAAAGATATAGAAACGAAAAATAAGATCACTTGAAAAACAAAAAGTTTGAACACATTCTATTTTCATCACTATAACATTAAAAACAGCGAACAACTTTTATTATTTTTAAACATGTGCTTGTCTTAGAGCTTAGAGGGATGTTAAAATCATATTTGATTGTGTATTAATTCCAAAAATATATCTTGAGTTATTGATATAACTCTGTAGCGGGTTAAGTAAAAAATAAAAAAAAATGTGAAAATGCTAAAAAATTATCATTTTTTAGATCCAAAATATCAAAATAGACATTTTTTGAAAAAACCGAAACTAAAATATCTTATAATTTTAATGTTTAATTGGGGAACAAAACCAAACTGAATTAAGCGGTACTGGGACAAATTGAAAATTTATCTGATATCGAAACCCCACCGATTCGACCACGCTACTCGCTCACAATTTTTAAACTTGCTTAAGTTTGCCGCGACTAATAAATTCCTACACTTCGTGTTGTCGGCGAATAAAATGGTAATATCGCAATAACTACTGCAAAAATTTTAACAATCAAAGCATAAAAAGAAAGAGGAAGAACCGCTTCTTAAATGAATCATTTAAACTAAATTTTAATATTATGAACACTCTTTCAAGTATTCAGAATCATTAAAAAACAACGCATTTTGGAGGGTCATATCTCTTAAACCACTGGAGATATTTGTGGCTTGGGGAAAGAATAAGGTAAACAAATCATCAAAATGAAGACATAAGGTTCCTTTAAAACCAGGCACTAGAGCTCGATATATATAAATATAATAAAAATATAAAAATAAAAATCAATAGTTCCTTCTAAGATTTTTAAATGGAAAAAAACTAACAAATGAAAGAAAATAAAACAGATTGCACAAATGGCACCCCAGCAAGCCAACCCCCGAAAAGAAACCGATAGAAAGGAGGGGGATCTACAAGAATATACTTTTGCTCCAATATTTTGGGTACTCACTCTTTATTTATTCTCCAAAATAAGAAAGTATATTTTTGGAAAAAATTCTCTAAAAATAAAGCAAAAAAACAGGCGATTTTCCCCGGGCATATTTTTAGACAAAAACGATGTGGACTAGTATGAGATGGACACATTTCGACTGTAGGAAATAAGTATCTGGTTTGTGCATTTACCCACTAAATAAAAAAATTGTACCATTATAAAAATAATTTGTTTATACGACAACTAATTCGACATCAGAAGTCGTAGTTTCCTAAAGTCTGATGCAATACAAATTAAAAAAAAAACCTTTTCACAACATCTTTGACAAACGCGAAATTGCCACTTTTTTAAATTTATATTTTAACACGTAATATAACATTGTATTCTAGAAAATGATGATTTCGCGCTTGTCAAAGATCGTTGTGAGTATGATTTTTCCATTGTTATTGCGTCAGATTATACCAAAACTAAAGTTTTTTGTGCAATTAGTTGACCGTATAAGCAAATCATTTTCGTAATGGTACCAATTTTTTATTTAGTGATCAACTGCACAAACCAGATGCTTATTTCTTTTAGTCCAAAAATGTCCACCTCAGGACTAGTTACATTTTTTCTGTGGAAACAAATTATTTAAACCTACCTATTTTAATTATATCTGAAATAGGGTGGTTCATGTAATTTCGGCACTTTTCCCAATTGGGCATTTTTGATTTTGGACTATATCTTTGGTAATCCTGGACGGAATACGACGTTTGATAGCTCAAATGAGAGCTAATTATATGTAGATGACTGTCGTGAGCCTTTTATTTGTTATGTTATGATATTTTTATGTGAAATTATGTGATTTATAAACAATAAATTTGTTACTCGTTTTTAGAATATGGGCATTTCATGATTACGCAATATTGTTTAAAAATTAAACTGTCCTGGTAAAATCTAGTCTATTTTTCGAATTTTTAATCCCCGTGGTTCTACGTTGCGTCTGTGGTGAGCAATCTTTATAAAATAAAATAGTGTAATTTCGGCACACATATTGCTGTAGTTAAAAACGGGTTGAATTAAGTGGTCGGGTGTTAAATTGTAGTTGTAAATAGTTAAAAGACAACGTTGAAATGTGTAGGGGTCATAGCACTGCACTTAAACTCGATTAAGGGGGTCCTTTTAAAAAGTGCCGAAATTAAATGCACTTTTTTCCCAAATTTTGCTCATTTTGATACCATTTGGCATTTTAGCTGTTACTTTTTGCCAGTTATACACTAAACAAAATGTAGAAGCTTAAATTAAAGAAAACTGTCTGGGGATAATGATAGGCTTTTAAATTTTTGAAAATGATGATTTTTTCACTGAGAAACAATCGATTGTTTGTAAAGTGCCGAAATTAAATGCACATATTTAATTTCGGCAATTTTCCATTTTTTTAAAAACTTATTTAATTAAGTAAAAAAATACTTTCGTACAGTGAAACTTTTGTGACGCAACGCAGTATCGTGAAAGCTTCAAAATGAGCTATCAAACATGAAAATCGGCCGATACAGTAAAAAGTTACATCGGAAAAACAAAAAAGTGCCGAAATTAAATGCAATTAATTAATTAATTATTATTCATGAAACTTAAATTAAAGGTGAACCCAACGTGGCTGCAACAGTTGTTTGTTGGATTAAACCCCCCATATTAAGTAACCATTCAAATCCCAAGAATCTGACGTCACTTTATCAGCCAATTGAATACTCGATTTAATACCGAGTATTTGTTTGATAAAGTGACGTCAGATTCTCGTGATTTGACTGGTTACTTAATGGACGGATTTTTTTAATCCAACAAACAACTGTTGCAGCCATGTTGGGTTTACTTTTAGTTTTTTTTTGGAAAATAAACTAAAAAATAATTTTTTGATTAAAGTATTTTAATTTCTAAAAAGAATTTTAAAAAAAACTTAAAAAAAAATTAAAGAAGCAAAATTTTACTTTTTTCCAAATCACTCCTATATTAGATAAACCTCGAGAAGTATTAATATTATTATGAAAGCGCAAGTTTACTAAAGTAATAACGTAATTCTTATATTAGTTTTGAATTTTTTTTGTGGTAAAAGAAAAGATTGCGTGATTTTCAAATTTAGCGCACCTGCGGTCGGTCCCTTGATTATAATTCACAAACTAAACTTATAGTTTAAAGTAAAAGGGTGTTTTTCAAAAAAGTTTGAGTTTTTGATTTGGAAAAAAATAAAAAAACCATTTTGGCAAACTGTTAATTCCACCGACACAGACACCGCCTCAAATTTACGCAAATAATATATATTGATGTGCAGGTTAGGCTTAGGCTTAGGCGGTGTCCGGAAATTTCGTCCTCTACATCTCGTCTTTCAACATCTCGTCTTCTACAACTCGTCTTCGGAAAACTCGTCTTTTAAACATCTCGTCTTCGGAAAACTCGTCTTTTGGATGCGATTTTGTAAACGTATTTTTAAAAATGTGAGTTTCCAGCCCAATGATAAAATTTTCTTTGATGTTTGGGTTTTGCTTAGGCTTAGGGAAAAATAAGGTTTTTACTCTTCGGTTCAAAAAGCATCATTAAATACAAATTTACATTGATAAAGTTTTGCTTGATTTTTAGGTTTTGTTTAGGCTTAGGTTCTCAGTTTTTTGAATAAATCATTTAATAAAAGTTTATCATGATACAAATTTTGCTTGATTTTTGGCATTTGCTTAGGCTTAGGTAAAAAAAGAATTTCAATACATTGTTTTAGTCAAAAAGGAGAAACTTATCTTTTGAAAAGTGCGTTTACAAAATCGCACCCAAAAGACGAGTTTTCCGAAGACGAGATGTTTAAAAGACGAGTTTTCCGAAGACGAGTTGTAGAAGACGAGATGTTGAAAGACGAGATGTAGAAGACGAAATTTCCGGGAACCGCTTAGGCTTAGGATAAAATTTGCATAATACTAAAAATTACGGTAGATTACGGTAGATTTTGGTCGGTGTCGGTGTCGGTGCCACCGTTTACGCGACTGAAAATATACAGGCTCAAAATTCGGATTCCGACATTTTCGGCAAGCACTAAAAGACACCTACCACACCTACTACACCTACTACACCGACCGACCTAAACTAAGCTAACCTAAGCTTGTTACTAAAAATTTCCCTAAGCAACCTAAGCAAAACCTTAAAATCAAGCTAAATTTAATGTTTTGTTTGATTTTGAAGTTTTGCTTAGGTTGCTTAGGTCGGTCGGTGTAGTAGGTGTAGTAGGTGTGGTAGGTGTCTTTTAGTGCTTGCCACATTTTCGCTTCTTTGGCTTGGTAAAGTTTTTCTTTAGAATTATGGCGGCCCCACGAGTCGTTGCGAGTTTCGCTTCACCCCTTTTTATACTCCCTCGTGTCAGCGCCTTGAGTTTTAAAATAATTAATTTTCATTAATTCTTTGTTTTAGTTTTTATTAATTTGACGCGGTGTTGCGCGGTTGCTTATGCGAGCGGGGCTCGCCTCAAATTAAACGCCCGGTTGGGGCAAGCACTAAAAGGGCGCTAGGAAAAAATACATTCTGCATAATATCTTCGGAAGGAATATCTTCTGCAATAATAACTTTTGCAAAAATACATTCCAGCAAAATATCTTCGGAAAAAATAACTTCCGCTCGCCTCATTAGTTCCCTCTCGCCTCATTTTTAATGCTGTGTGTGGCAGAAGATATTATGCTGGAAGGTATTCTTTCCGCCCTTCTAACATTGGTCGGTGGGCTAAATAAACCGAAAAGTGAGACGCGCAGTGGAATTATTATAAACAAATTCCATAATTTAAAACATTGCAAATTCTTAACAGAAATCAATAATAACATTTAGTAAATAAAAAGTCAATGAAAAGGCTTGTTGCGCATACGTATACAAAAATCCACGGCATAGATTCGCCGTTATATTTTTAAGCGTGCGTGCACCATTTGGGCCGTGGCCACCACAAAAAGCCGCGGTTTTGAGTACGGCTCATAAAGTTTCAATTTTAGAAAAGAGTATCTTTGCAGATATGTGTGTTAAATTTGCACACTACACTTTAAAAATAAATCAATACGGTATACATTAAACCTAATTAATTACAACATTGATAATACGCTAGCTCTTTTAACTCTAAATTTAGGCAATTATGGGAATATTTAAAAGTTTCTCGGTTTAAAAACTCAGTACAAAGCTACAAGTGTAGTGTAATTAAATCGAGGAACGCATCTGAAAGTATAATTTAATGCTTTTCTATAAACATGGTTTTAAAGTCAGAATATAATATTATTTGATACTGATATTGAATCGATATTTTAATCGATATTGATATGATTATTATCTAAAAAATGTAGCATACTGCTTTCTTTATAAACATTTCGAACTGTTAAAAAATTTTCAAGCTTTTTTTAAAATAGTGCAAACACGATTATAAAAAAATTTTAAACAATTTTAAAGCGAAAAACGCAAAACTATTTAAATTTTCGTAAATTTAATCGACAATAGATCAAAGCAGAGGATCTGCTTAAAAATCACCATATTCGGCAAATATCAGTGTCCTTTTTAAAATTAAATGTACAAAATTGTGGCAAAGTACCTTTCGATTTTAAAACAATAACTTACTGCTAAACTTTAGGTTTAGTTCAGTGGTAACATGATGTAGTATGTAGGAATACACACGGGGTCCCGTTTCCAAACAAAGTCACATTAAATTTAAATTTATTTAAGTTTTTTAGCACTACTATAGAATTTAACAAAAACTATTTTTTACTACAAAACCGTGTTTCTGACAGCAAATTTTGACCTAAATTCATACCCAACATTTTGCATAAAAAAATTAAAAACTTCAATTTACATTAAAAACTATATTAACAATGCTAAACGTCTAAAAAAACTCGAAAAACTTTTAAAAAAATAAAAACTAGTAAGTGACCTCTACAACAAAAAACTCATTTTTTTAACCCATTTATTATTTTTACGCCTAAGAAAAACCTATAAATCAAAGAAAATTGCAATATAATCAGTTTTGATTCAAATAAGTTGTATTTCAATATTGCGAATTTTTTTACAACCAAAAAAAATTCTTAGGCATTTGAACTGCTGTCATCATCATTATAGGAAATTGGCAATTATCACAAAAAATAAAGCATAAAGGTCTATTCATACTTATGACAAAACGTCCTTTGGACAAAGTCCAAAGGACAAACCAAAACGTCCTTTGGACAAGCCAAAACGTCCTTTGGACTTTGTCCTTTGGACGAAGTATGAACGCTACTCAGAATTTGTCCTTTGGACAAAGTCCAAAGGACAAAATCCAAAGGGAAAAGTCCAAAGGACAAGAAGTATGAATACGTTGTTCTTTGGACTTTGTCCTTTGGACAAAGTCCAAAGGAAAAAGTCCAAAGGACTTTTCCCTTTGGACTTTGTCCAAAGGACTTTTCTCCTTTGGACTTTGTCCAAAGGACGTTTTGTCATAAGTATGAATAGACCTTAATTGTAACTGCCGGACTCTTAGTAATAAGACAAAATAATTTTAATTTGATCAAAGACGTAATTAAAAATGTTTTTAACAAGATAAATTATACAAAAAAAATATTTTTTGGTTTAAATTAGCTCATAACTCTTTTCAAAAACTTCAAATCCCAAAAACAACCACAAAAATGAGGTCTACGTTGCCAATTTAGGGTATAATAATGTTTTAAAAGTGTATTTCACTTAGGGATCGGTCAAACCGAATTTTGGGACAAGCATGGAACTTAAATCAAGCATTCATTTTCACAGACTTTATTTATTTACACATTTTTGCAACGAATCTCTTTTAACATTTGTTAACTATAACTAAAAATTTATGAGCTGCGTTCAAAACCTCGGCATCATTTAATTTAAATTATATCAAACAACAACTTTTAATCGAAAAACATTTTTTTGTTTCCAGGCACACCAATTAACTTATCAACTTAAGTTTAAAATGTTTTACATTTAAATTAAACGATTTGTTTATACTTAATCCGCTGCGGGTCTCACTCAAAAATTTATGAGCTGCGTTCAAAACCTCGGCATAATTTAATTTAAATGAAATCAAACGACAACTTTTAATTGAAAAACATTTTTTGTTTCCAGGCACACCAATTAACTTATCAACTTAAGTTTAAAATGTTTTACATTCAAATTAAACGATTTGTTTATACTATATCCGCTGCGGGTCTCACTCGTCGGTTTATTTATCTGGCGAGGAGTGTCACGTGTCAGAAGAGAGAAGGGCAGAAAGAATACATTCCACCATAATATCTTCCTAATATCTTCCTCCGTGAACGGCATTGAAAATGAGGCGGAAGTTATTTTTGCCGAAGATATTTTACTGGAATGTATTTTTGCAAAAGTTATTATTGCAGAAGAGATTCTTTCCGAAGATATTTTGCAGAATGTATTTTTTCCGGACACCACGCGCACGCGGGGCCTTAGTGGGTTCCTGTTTTTATATTTAAACGGCGTTCGCTTCGAATCAAAAAGTCGTTGGTTTTTTTATCAACAACTTCACTAACAACTGCGGGAACGACAAGGAGAACCAGAAAACCCTGAAGCGGGAACATATTCCCGACTTCTTCCCTAAGCATTTGTTTTACTATTGACGTTTTTTTATACCTGCAATAGGCCCTTCGTTGTTCACCAGCAGCCCTCCAAGGGATTTCTCAACCAACCGGCGGTACTACATTAGACTGGACATTTTATTCTTTGTTTTGAGTTCCAGAGCAACGCCGCGTGGGAACAGAGTTCTATTTTTCGCTAGAGTTTGTTAAACTGTTTTTTCAGGGTATTAGGTCGGCGCTGGCCCCCGTTTAGGTTAACCTTGTCGTTTTGGGGAGGGCCCTTCTAGACTTCTAGAGTCTACCTTGACTAAGTTTTCTTTAAAATATTTTTTGAAGTCTTTTTATTTTGTGCAAGACTGTTTATTGTGGAAAACACCCGTTAAGAAAACGTTCGATCATAACAAATTAATTTTTTCATACAACAATCGAAATAAAAAAAAACGTTTTTTTAGCAAAAGGCCTCGATAATGCTCAGGGGTAACTAGTACTAGACTAGACTTGACTAGATAAAAAAATCCTGGACTACTTTTATCACTACTGCCTAATATCATAGTAAAAGATTTTCAAATTAGAATTTAAATTCAAATATAAGAAGAGTATTATGTAGGTACTTTATACTTATGCAACCAATTCAAATTCATATATAATATTCATAATTTTAATTACAATAACTCCCCCTCCTTTTTTTTCGTAATATTGTAGTCCTTTGTTAGGAAGCTAACAAAATAACCAACCGTTTATTGAATAAATTTGATAAAAATTTGTTTTCACCGACACAAAATATTCTTTTTCGTACTAATGTCTTTAATACTCTTTAAAACTCAAAATACTCTTTTAAAGAGTATTTTTACACAAAATACTATTTAAAACTCATTATTTAACCATCGAAATCTGTTATAATTGTGTTTTTTTATCTAGGTGTGATTTAACTTGTGCATGAGTGAAAAAAAACATAGTTTAAAGCCTTCAAATCTTTTTAAAAATACTTAAAGACAACAAAAATCAGTTTGGTTTCAGTATTAAGGTGAGTATTTTTTTATTTTAAAAATTAAATTTCACTACAGTTTTAATAGTTATAAAAAGTAAAAAAAAATTGAATTAACCTGGATGAAAGTGGTTAATAAAATATAAAAACTTATTTATGTTGGAATGATTAACAGGAAAACACTTCTAGATTCAATTTAAACTAAAGAAAACTTTGTTTTGCCTAAACGAAACTTAAAAAAATCAATATAAAAGACTAAAAAATAGCTATTTAAAAATGCCGAATAATTTACTTCTTACTGAAATATTTTTTGGGAGATTCATGTTTCTGCATTTTATGCAGAAACTACTCTCTTAACCTTTTTTGTAAATTTTTCAAAAAATACTTGGTAAACTTTTCAATATGCGTGGAGTCAGAACGACAATTAGTCTACTTTTTAAGAATTACTCCTAAATTTGCAAAAATTTTTACATGGTAATTTGCAATGTTTTTTGAAAACTTGTTTGTAGTTTCTACAAATTTACAGTCGTTTGTCAAATGGAGGATATTTGTGTTTTTTCAAAGCAGTTTGTATAATTTGTGTTGTTTATTTTGTGTTTTTTCGCTTCTCGAAATTTGTAGTTTAAAGTAAAAAAATTCTTAAGGTATCAAAATAAATACATTGAGTGACTAATAAATATAAAAAAATTAATTAAAACAACAAAATACCAACTAACATCAATAATATTGCAAGTATTTGCCAAATAAATGCAAATTATATTATTTTCTGAGTTTACAAAGAAATTAAAGAATACCAGCGCTCTTCTACGTATATCAAATAATTAATTTAATAAAATTTGTTTACTTAAATATTAAAAAAAATCACGTAAATTGTAACACAATTCCATCGATAATTTTTTTGTAGTTTTGATTCCAGAGCAAGTGATAATCAAATCAGATTGATAAAGGCTCGTTAAAAATTAAAAATTTAATGGTCTGGTTATCTGGTAGCTGACTTTGGGTAACAGACTTAAATTCGGCCACTCTTAGAAAGAAAGAAAGAATTTATTTTTAGCAAATACAAAAACAAGAAAATTGTAATATTATCACACACAGTATAAAGTACATGGAATTTATCACAAGCACATTATAAATACAATTATAAATACAATAATTTAATTACGTTTTGTGGATATTTGGATTTTTTTCTAAAGTTAAGGGGTTTTCTTAGCACATGTACATTGATACCATCTATAAGTTTTGATTTGAAACATTGCCATTGCTCTTCAACACTGTTTAAATTTTTAAAAAGTCCATCCCAATTAAAAGTAGCATACAATTGGAAAAGAGAGTCATAGTCTGCATCTTTAAAGTTAGGTACCATGGTTGATGGATTTATATTCATTTTATGAGGCTCCAAACTTGCTTTAAACTCAAACATGTTTGAACAATAATCAGAGTTTAAAAAATTAGTGGCAATTTCAGCAGAACTAAAAAATGTCTACATCTGTTGTAAAAAGTAAATCTAAAAATTATCTTTTCTTGTGGGTGATTTTATTAATTGGGTCAAACCTAATTCACTGAAAAAAATGTATGTTCATTTTGATAATTGGAAACTACATCCATATTGTCCCATGCTATGCCTGGGAGGTTGAATGAAATCCCCAGTAAGTACAACAGTCCCATGAACGAAGATCATAAATAAGAGATATTAACAATTCAAACAACAGTTCATCCTCATGTTTAGAGGTTTGGGGGCGTCTGTAGAGACAGATAAATCTAATTTTATTATTTTTAAAAAACACATTACATGCTGTTATCTCAATTTCGTCATATTTTGGGCTAATATCAATTTCAACTAACTGATGCTTTTTCCTAATAAGAGCTAGAACACCTCCCCCAAGATTGGTTTTGCTACAGCGGTCAAAGCGTAAAATATTATAGTTAGACAAAGGATCCAGTAAGTTATCATTTATTTCTGCTGACAGCCAAGTTTCAGTTATGAAAATATAATCAAAAAAAATTTTTTTTTGTATGTAGCATCATTTCCAGAGGTCAAAACGCCTAACTCTGGAAGGGAATTCCTGAGACTTCTTGCATTTAAATATAAACCACTAGATTTATCTGTGTTGCAAGAGGGTCGCACGAGTTCCTATGCAGTTTCAGTAGTTTTTTCCTCTACAAATGGCCTTTTTGAAACGTTGTCATACAGATAGGGGTCTCCCAGGTTATTGTAATGCATATAAATTTTTGACAGTGGATGTTTTTCACGATAGGATTTTTGATCATTTAGCAGTTTACTGAGTGGCCCTTTGTTCTACAGTCAATGATGGAAAGAAAAAAAAAACCCCTGAATTTCATGTCACCCTTAAGATTATCACCGAAGCGGGTGATGTGGTTACCGATGGTGGTGCTGGCCAACCTTTAACAATCTGGGTCGGTTTTGATCCTCTGGGTTGTCCCATATGAAAAAAGTCAACAACAAGGTTGATGTCTTCTTAGTGTCTCCATTCAGTTTATTTACAAGTTCATTGACACCATCAGCCTTATTCACTGTTTCCTGCAATCCAGTGATAACTGCATACTGACCGTGCTCCTTCTTGGCGTCAAGTCTTGGCGTCAACCGTCTTGCAATGTGGTCTTCAAACAGGCTGTTAAGAACAGGCAGAAGCTGCTTAATAACCTGCTGACAGACATCAACCACTAGACCAGGAAAATTGGAAGATGGAGAAAGTGGTGAAGAACCAGGCAAAGAGTCCTCCAGCTTTTTCAGCCTGCATTCCAACTGCTGCTTCTCAGCTATCTAGGAGTCTCTTTCCGTCTCCAGTGTTGTTATTTTGGCCCAAAGAGCGTCGATCTCAGCAGCACTCGATTGGGTCCTTGTTCTCATCATGGGTGATGTATCCATAGAAGTGATCAGTATAATCTTCACGTAAGTTAATCTTCAGTAAGTGGAACTTTAACGTAGTGGGTAAAAACCAGCATTTGATAAGCATTTGATTTTAATGTAAGTGGGTAAAAACTTTAACATATTTCAGCCACCAGCTGTTATTTTTGCCATGCTCAAAGTTTCAATAAACTGCGTAAGGCAATCTCTATATACCTATATATGCAGGTCATATCATCTATATACCCATATATCATCTATATACCCATATATGCAGGTCATTTTATAACTCTGCTTAAAGTTTTAAGAATGGAAAAAATGCATAAAAAATAAGTACCTACAAGAAAGTAAAATTACAGTTTTTGCTTTTAACTTTTTATCAAAAGTGGGATAAAAGTCGCAGGTTAATAACTTAAACATTAATATCCTGAAAAATACATATTTCAAAAGTTTTATGTGAAAGAACTTAGAAAAGTACAAGAAGATATTTTTAAAAAAAAATCAAATGTAACAAAACTGATATACTTAAAAATCAAATTAAGGAATTAAATTTTTATCAATTTAAATTAATAATGTGAACCAATGCAAGATCAAAATAAAATTTGTTTTTTTTTAATTTTATTTTTTCATGTGTCAAAATTATAAATTAAGAATATCACATATTTAATTTTTTTTAAATATTCTTAAAATTTGACAATTATTTATATAAAATACTTTATTTAAAACAGTATGTATATTTTTTAAGTCATAAAACGTTACAAAAAGTCCAAAAACTGCGTTTAAAGTCCGTTTTTATTAGCTTTTTACTCCGATTCTCTCCTTGTTCATGAAAAAAGAAGTCCATACCTAATCTTTGGTTAATCTTTCATTAATTTGGCTTTATGAGTGCGGCTGCCGAGCCACGCCCAGTCAAACTATAAATTCCACCAACACCGACCTTAATTCACAATAATCTACTGTAATTTTTTATATTATGCAAATTTTGCCAGAATTTTGTCAATCACGAATTTGTTGTGCAATTTCTCATAAAAATTAATCAGATATTAAGTTTTAATAAATTTTTTAACTTTTCAACAATATTTTTTAAAGCTTGGTGTTCTACAAAAAAATACTCTCTTAGACCCGTTTGTAAAATCCCTTCTCTTTATTTTGCGAAGTCGCTATTTTACAAACTGTTATTACAAACATTTAATATCACAAACTATTTTACAATTTTTACAAATATTGAGAAACAAATGAATTTTTTTTTTGTTTCACGCGCCATTTTTTAGTTTTTAAACGCTGTTAGCCTGCATAATTAATTTTAATTGTTTTTTAGTAAATAAAACTTGGTACAAATACAAAAGAAGCTTGGTAAAAAATGTAAAATAATGCTTTGGACATACATGGGCACAAGGGGGGTTGGGGGGAGGTTAACCCCCCAAATTCTGAGAAGTGGTTTTTAACCCCCCCCCCCACTCAGAAGTGGGGGGGGGGAGAAAAAGTTAACCCCCCCAATTTTGGAAAAATGAAGAAAAAAAAGTCTTTAAAATGTCTTCTAACTACCTCCAAACTTAAGGTTTTGAGGTCAAAATGAATGGTTTAAGCAATAAAAGCTCAAAAATGCAATAAAAAGGGCTTTTTGACCTAAAATTAGTGTTTTTAAGCTATTTTTCCTTCAAAATCAAAAAACCATATGGGAAAAAAATGCACTCCAGAAAAAAAATCGATATGGGTATTTTGCGTTTCTCGGATTTTAACCCCCCCCCCCTAATTTGGGGTTTAACCCCCCCACTCCGGACCAACTTGCCCATGTATATCTTTGGATATAATCTTTTTTTATTTTGGCTGACATTTGCACCGGTCAAACTCGCGATATTAGTTTATTTAGTTTTGTTTAAATATCTATCTACCTTTTCCATCCTTCCTTAAACATTATATGCTCAACTGGAAAACATTCTGTGAAACCAAAATTGTTTGCGTGTGCACAGACTTCAACTCCTTAGCTTGAAGTCTTTAAATTTTCTGATGGGGAGTTTGAGTTTTTGCAGCGCGTTATGTTAAAAAATGGCTGCATTTTCATTAACCAAACCAATTTCAGGATATAGGTAAGCAATTTTGATTTTTAAGTATATCAGTTTGTTACATTTGATTTTTTTAAAAAATATCTTGTTGTACTTTTGTAAGTTATTTCACATAAAACTTTTGAAATATGTATTTTTCAGGATATTAATGTTTAAGTTATTAACCTGCGACTTTTATCACACTTTTGATAAAAAGTTAAAAGCAAAAACTGTAATTTTACTTTCTTGTACTTATTTTTTATGCATTTTTTCCGTTCTTAAAACTTTAAGCAAAGTTATAAAATGACCTGCATATATGGGTATATAGAGATGGCCTTACGCAGTGTATTGCAACTTTGAGCATGGCAAAAATAATAGCCAGTGGCTAAAATTAACAGTGACTGAATTTAAGTCTGCCTTTATTTGGCAAATACTGGTAATATTATTGATGTTAGTTGGTATTTTGTTGTTTTAATTAATTTTGTTTTATATTTATTAGTAACTCAATGTGTTGATTTTGATACCTTAAGGATTTTTTTACTTTAAAATAAAAATTTTGAGAAGCAAAAAACACAAAAAAAAACAACACAAATTATACAATCTGCTTTGAAAAAACACAAATATCCTCCATTTGACAAGCGACTGTAAATTTGTAGAAACTACAAAAAAGTTTTCAAAAAACATTGCAAATTACCATGTAAAAATTTTTGCAAATTTAGGAGTAATTCTTACAAAATAGACTAATTGTCGTTCTGACTCCACGCATATTGAAAAGTTTACCAAGTATTTTTTGAAAAATTTACAAAAAAGGTTAAGAGAGTAGTTTCTACATAAAATGCAGAAACATGAATCTCCCGAAAAATATTTCAGTAAGAAGTAAATTATTTGGCATTTTCAAATAGCTATTTTTTAGTCTTTTATATTGATTTTTTTAAGTTTCGTTTAGGCAAAACAAAGTTTTCTTTAGTTTAAATTGAATCTAGAAGTGTTTTCCTGTTAATCATTCCAACATAAATAAGTTTTTATATATTTTGTTAACCACTTTCATCCAGGTTAATTCAAATTTTTTTTACTTTTTATAACTATTAAAACTGTAGTGAAATTTAATTTTTAAAATAAAAAAATACTCACCTTAATACTGAAACCAAACTGATTTTTGTTGTCTTTAAGTATTTTTAAAAAGATTTGAAGGCTTTAAACTATTTAATTTTTATTTAAAATTATATTAATTAGTTATAATCCTGTTTATTTTTTAAGAAAGTTTTTGCAATCCATTCTTGTTTATTGCATTATTGTTATAATTGTTGCAAATGAAAAAATAAAAAAATAAAATTAACATTACTAAAAAGCAAATTGCAAAACTTATCATTGTAAGAAAAAGCAAAAAATAAAACGGTCATTTTTGAATTAATATCTGTTTACAAATTTTATGCAAAAAAAACCATGGCTTGTTAGATTTGTCGCTTCCATTTAGCCTTCGGGTTTAGAAAATTTTGCACAAAAAATTTAAGACAAAGAGAACTTTATTTTTCTTAAGCCTAAGCGAAACCTAAAAATAAAGATGAAAAAGTCTAAAAATGGTTAAAAGTATTAAAAGCCAAATAATTTTCTGCTTAAAGAAAATAGAAGATATTATGCCAAAAATATTCTTTGCAGACACCAGGAGGTTCTTGAAAAAAATATTGTTGAAAGGTGTTAAAAACTTTACAACTTAAAATCGGACTAATTAGTTTCATGAAATATTGCACAAAAATAGCGTAAATCAGCCGTATTTATAAACCAGGGAGGCCTCGCCGGGCGTTGACGCCCAGCGTCTCCGCTTCGCGCTCAGTGAAGATTTTGCTTGTATGGCACATTGAAACACAATATTATAAAAATAAATTATGTAATTTCTAAAGTTTATTTTTGATTATAAAATTATTATTATGCACAATTAGTATTAAATAAAAATTATGATTGTAAGTCAAAATATCACATTATATCAAGGAGTTTTATACTATTGTGCTTCAATGTGCGATACTGTTTTTTTTTGCCAGCGCCTAGTCGCCAGCTGGCGCCTAGCCTCCAAATTTTAGGCGCCAGCCCAGAAATCTAGGCGCAAATAACATAATTTTTTTCTATTTTCACAAAAACGCCACATATTATTGTTTTTTTAATTATATGCATATTTTTAGATGGTTTTTGTAGTCACACGTTTTGTGTTGTGTAGTAGCACAATTAATTTTAAAAAACGACTCATTTTGCCCATCTCAATACTCAACTTGAAATGCGTAAAATTTTGTTCAAGAATTATATAATTTACAAGAAAACATAAACACTAGTGATGTTCCTACCCTCTCACATCATGCTCTGGAGCTCCGGCCACTTATAGCGGAGGGAGCTTTAGAGTTCCTTAAAGTATTTATTTTAAAGTTATTAGCAATACTAAATGAACCAAGTACGTATTGCTGTATTGTATAAATATATTGCCTTTTTTAAAATTTTATCTGCAGTTTTAACATTTGGTGTTTTTTTGTTTTTTGTTTGTTATTATTTTTATAAAACAAAGTTGAAAAACCAACAGCTGAAAACCAAAATTTTACTTCTTATAAAATCTTACTACGTATAAAAAAACATTTCGTTTTTTTCTTATTTTAAATTTTACTATTAGGTATAAAAAAATTTTCAAAAATCATTATACACCAAACACCATATAGCAAAAATGATGTTTGGAGATCCGTAAATAGATTTTCTACAATTTTCCAGCAATTATATAGCAAAAACTTTAAAATTAATAGAAGTAAAATGCCATTTTATATACGTAGCTCGCTTCTTTGAAAATTTTTTGGATTCTAATGGAAAAATCAGTATAACAACAAACAAAAAAAAACAAAATCACACAATTTTTTTAATTATATTGTTTTATATATATTTTTATTATATTTTAGTATTATATGAATAATAGTAGTATTCGCAAAATAATACTCCTCGGGATTGATTCAAATTTTACACCTACGTTTTTTGAAAACCCTGACGTGGTTTTTATTTAAGTTTTATTTATATTTGTCTAGAAATCTTTTACTTAAAAAGTGGTGTATAAAAAATTTATTTAGATTTTAACAAAAATTGATTAAAAAACGGTATTCTATTTTATATAACTCGTTTACTGTTGGGAAATATTTTTTTGTGTAATACGTTTTATTTCTTAAATTAATTTGATACAAAGATAAAAAAGAAAATAGTTCACAAAAAGAAAAGATGACAAAAATAAACCACAAAAATAAAAAGAAAATAGACCACAAATTAATATATTAAAACTATAACCCAAAAATTTTATTTTTTATTGCTTAAAATCAAAAATATATATATATATCTTAATACCACGACAGCCATCGCAGAAACGACATTTTTTTAAAATAGTTTCCTGTAATTTTATTGAAATAAATTTTAAAATATATATAAAAACAAATAACAATAATAATTCTACTTGCATCATCCAAGGTAAATAAATTCGTTTTGCGAGTGTTTGGAGTTATAAAGAAGTACGTTGCCAAGCAACAATATTATCAATGCGCGGTTATGTGAGCCCTCACGTGGTGACATTTACAAAATGCGCCAGTAGGCAAAAACAAAAAAAACTTTTAAAAGGACGTATACCTTAATAAATTAAATCCATTAATCTGTGATGATGATATTTGTAGAAAAAACATTCAAATAGTAAAAAAAAATTTAATTTTGGTTCATTTGTTACCAGTGTTTTAATTCATAATAATAATGAAATAATTATATATATATATAATATATATACAATCTTTTTGGCTTCTGTTTTCAATCTTGTGTATAATTTAAACAACTTACTCACTACTACACCAAGTTTTTGTAATAAAAATTATAAAAATTGTAAACAAGAATGATATGAAAATAATGATTTTAGCTTTAATTTGACCCTTTGATTGTAGAAAATCCCTTGTTATAGTATTTTAAGATAGATAATAATGTTTCAGTTTTCAGCCCGTTTCTTTAAGATACGGAAAGCAGGAAATTAGACGGCAAACGTACCTGGCAAGTGAAAGAATGGTAGGGGTCTTATAAGCCACGAGCTGGGAATTAGCCATGGAAAAGTTTTGGAAACTTGGAGCCATGAACATTGGTAACTTTGTGCTTTTAAGAAAAAATCTGTTTGGGGTTAGATTTAGGTTTTGCTTAGGGTTAGGTAAACGTTTTAGCGATTTTTACTTTCGGCTCCAAGTTCCCTAGTTACGCCTCCAAGAACCCCACTTACGGCTCCAAGTATTTTTTTAACTTCAAGTTCCAGCTCGAAGTTCCCAAGGCTCCATCGACCCTAAATCGCAAAAATTTTAAATTTTAATCTTATAGAGATTTTTTACATTATTTTAGTTAAAATATTTTTAGTAATTTTGGATAAGCTAATAAGAAACATCTATTTAAAAATGTTTGTGTTGAATCAGTGTTGAATCAATCATGTTGAACAAAAAAAATTTTGTTGTAAATTGTTTATTTTAATAGCAGATTTATTGTTATAGTTTTTTAAACACCTTTCATTCATTAAATGTTAAAACAGCCAAATCTAAAAATACGTTCACTTTTGAAATCGGATATTAAAAAATGTTTATTTTTTATTTTTGTAAAACATGCTAGGGTGTTATTTTACAACGACTTGTTGGCGGAGCTAAATTTTTAATTTAGTAAGCCAAACTAAATTATTGTACGTATTGTGTGTATTATTATTATTATCATTTCTTTGTTGTTTACGCTGTAAAACAATTTCGAAATGCAAAAATCTCGGCGACTTAAAGCAGAAAAAATCGCCACTCTGCCCGTTCTTATCTCTTGTGTGTTAATACTTCATTTCATATCCTAATAATATTTTCATACTCTGCTGATTATAAGAAAAACACCATCTTACTTAAAACCGAGCTTTACTTAGTGAGTTATGGTGGTGCGAAATTCGGAAATCACAAAAACTTCTTTATTACCTAAGTTACACTTTCAAATTAAAATAAAATTTATTATATTTCAAAATTTATTACGCGAACTTTCCTAATTATCTTGTTTCTTGTTAAAAAATTATAAATTTTTTAACCAAGACCGTGATTTTTGTGAAAAAAGCAGCGATTTTAAAATTTATTTGTTTGATGAAAATTAGTTTCGGCATTAAGAATATTATTAACGGATGTGTAGTACATCAACGGATATGTATTTTTGCTTGTTTCTTCAGATTCTTCTAGCAAAAAATTTTACTTTCAAACAAGATCATGTAAAAAAATTTTTCAAGATTTTTGTTGTACTTGTTTTATTTAAAAAGTCTGTAAAAAAACAAATGATTTGAAAGTTCCCTTAGTAAGATTTCGAATAATATCATGTTTATATTAGTTTAAAAACAGTATTGGGGAACGATATTTCAGTTAAAATGTAGAATTTTTTTCTTAAGTACTTGATTAAATAAAACACAAATAACAAATTGTGCATGTAAATATAATAATATAATAGACAAAATACCAAAATTTACAGTGAATTTAGGGTTAAGAAGCTATTTTTATTGCTTTCAGTTTTACTATATTCAAATTCGAGAAAATTTATTAAATACATACGGGGAAAAACAAACTCTAAACAGGTTTGAGTTGCGTTACTATTAAAAACAAAAACAAATCGACCAAGTTCGAACGAATTTCCATGACTAAAGCAATAAAATTCAATTTACTCAACGTAATTTTTCATAAAAAGTAATGTTGTGGGGAAATGTTTACAATTAGAAATTATTACTATATGTCACTAGTAACAAATCTTATAGACTTTATTATAACTATTATTATTTATTCGCAGTTTGTCGCTTTTAAACTTACATACAAAGAATTATATAAAACTGTATTGAAATTATATGAAATACCGCAGATATTAGTCACTTATTTCCGAATCAAAGGTAACCTTGTGTTAATTTAAAGTTACGGTTGACAGCTAAATCTTTATTTAAACTTACACTTGAGATTTTTAAAAGAAATTTTATATTGAATTAACAAATATTTGTTTTAAAAAAACTCCTTCAGCTTTTTTAAGCCTAAATGTAAACCCAACGTGGCTGCAACAGTTGTTCGTTGGTTTAAAAAATGCCCTCCATTAAGTAACCACTCAAATCACGAGAATCTGACGCCACTTTATCAAACAAATACTCGCTTTTAAATCGACTCTCATTTGCTGATAAAGTGACATCAGATTCTCGTGATTTGAATGGTTACTTAATGGGGGGCATTTTTTAATCCAACAAACAACTGTTGCAGCCACGTTGGGTTTACCTTTAGTTTTTTCATAATTCATACTAAATGTCCAAAATATTTGTTCTGTGGACAAAAATCCATGCTTCTTTTGTTTTTTTACGGAAGTTTTCGGAATTTACAAAAAGTTGTTGAAAATCGTCAAAAACGATCTAATAAATAGGCAAAAAACTAAAATATCATCATTCTAATATTATTTCTGCTTATTGTCAAACACAAGTAAATTAGCGCTCTTTTTGATTTTGTCACAATTACTGAGCATCTTGGGGGAGTAATAATTCAAGATTCTCACAAAGTTATGTACGCCAAGTTAAAATGTAGATTCTGTTTATTAGATTTTTTTCTTGGTTTGGTAAGATTTGTTTTGGTGTGGTTCACTCCAGGCGTCCAGGGTGATCAAAAGTACAATTCTTAAAGAACATAATTTTATAGTAAGGGACGAACCCGCTAAATGCCGTCCAAATTCTGCCTCCATAAGGCTCGCGCGAAACCGCTATTTGATTTAGCAGCCCATATTTGTTTTAGCCATATTCGCGCGTGCTATTTCTCCAAACATTAAGTTACGACTCTAACAGCCGTAAGCGCCAACAGTAACAAACGACTCATGCTCTTTTTTGTGATTTATTTGGCGATACGCGGAGAAAATATTACTAATTATATGTTCGTTGAGAGCAATTTTTTGACGAAGGTGTGTCGCTTTAAAGTAAAAAGAATGACAGAATTCGGGAATTTGAGAAATTCGAGATTTTGTACGTGGATATATTCTCGTAAGAATCGTGGACTCATTTAATTTTCACTTTATTACTATTATCTTTATTATTATTACTTTATTAAGCTTATCGACATTTTTTTGAATATAAACAAACCAAATCTGGCTTGTGCAGATGTTTATAAAATAAAATTAAGGTACGGTGGTGAGTTAAAATATGATATTATTTAATATTGACAAATACTGGTTTATGTTATTTTTTTAGATACTTATTGTTTAAAATAAAATTATAAGTTTAGTTATTATGGCGTAAAAGTCTTTACACTTATTGAATTATTTTGACATTTTGTACAGAAACAAAGTTTACAATAGTGGTCTGTAAGTATTTTTGTTTTCCTTAAAAATATTTTAGCAATCAAAAATTGGGCGAATTAAATTTTCATTTGTAATAATCTAAAAATTATTGCACTAGGACGGCTTATGCTGGACGAATTTTTTCAAAAAAAAATTGCGAATATCCGGTCACGATGGTCAAAGCCATCCCATTTAAACAAAATCTGTTCAGTATTAAATATCTTCACAACGTTATAGAATCATTTTTAGCTAATTAGCGCTTAGGAAAAAATGAAGATCAATTGGAGATCAATTTTTTTCAAGCGCTAATTGGCTAAAGCAGCACCTCCCACACACAATCATTCCCACAGAGCCAAAACTATAGGACGTAATAACGAATACTATATGACATTTTAAGGGTCCCTAAAATCCCGACCTGGTTTAATTTGAATGTAACTTATTTAAAAATTTCGGGGTTTTTTTGATATGTTTTTTTGTCTTTTTTTATTTTTCACGTTTAAAATAGTGTTTTAAATTGTTGTGTAAAAAATTAATAGTACTTTATGATAGTGTGATATACCATAAGTTACACCCATCTTGTTTTCCAAAATTCCGATTAAAAGTTAAGTTCAAATATATTTCTCAATCCAAATTAGAAGATTTAAGAGATTTTAGCTGAATATCTAAGACTTGTCTATATTTTCAGGAGGTAATTAAGTTTTAAAAAATCTATTTATATTTAAAATATTTAAATCTAATTATATTTAAAGTTTTTTTAACTTTTTATTTGAAAAAAGTTCAACTTGATTTAAAAGTAGCGATTATATGAACTTTGTACCCTCCGATCGAGAATAGATTTTAATTTTTAAAAAATCTTGATATCGTATTTTATTATCCAACCAAATACTATTGTAGGAAGACTTTGCTCCGGATACACTTTTCCAAATAAATTAAAAAATTTAAGCTTGATACTGGATTGGAGAAATGATTTTTTACTGGGGTATTCAACTTGTTTAATTTGTTGAATTTAATTTGAATATGGGTTATTCATTCAGGCGGTAAAATTTACCTAAATTTGTTGTTTTAAAATCGTAGTTAAAGAACATTACTCTGTTATTGTATTTGTTATTCATTTGCTAAATAATGAAAAAAAAACAAAATCAAAACCCGCTACAAAAAATAAACAGTCGTCGTTTTTTTCTGCTGTCATATGAATTTGCGTAATAATAAGAAAGCAAAAAACCTGTGGGACAGCAGTCGCGTCGCACAAGTGAATTCAAAAATCAATGCGATGCTGTTTAATTATACAGGGAGTGAAAACAATAAATTTAGCAAAATATTACTGTGGCTTGTGTGAAATATTAACAAATTGCTCAGGGCAGAATGTTCTCATATCGAAGAAATGGTCGCTAGTTCGAAATTAGCTCTAAAGGTCTATTCATACTTATGACAAAACGTCCTTTGGACAAAGTCCAAAGGACAAAGCCAAAACGTCCTTTGGACAAGCCAAAACGTCCTTTGGACTTTGTCCTTTGGACGAATATGAACGCTACTCAGAATTTGTCCTTTGGACAAAGTTCAAAGGACAAAATCCAAAGGGAAAAGTCCAAAGGACAAGAAGTATGAATACGTTGTCCTTTGGACTTTTCCCTTTGGACTTTGTCCAAAGGACTAAGTCCAAAGGATTTTTCCCTTTGGACTTTGTCCAAGGACAAAGTCCAAAGGACTTTTGTCCTTTGGACTTTGTCCAAAGGACGTTTTGTCATAAGTATGAATAGACCTTAAGCTACAATTTTTCAATTTATTTTAAAAAGCGGGTCACGGAGTCGAATCTAAAGTATTATTGCTAAATAATAAAAAAAATTCAAAAGTCCCCACAAAAATCCTATCATATACTTGACATCAACAAACACCAAAATAATTTTTCTTTTAGGAACGCCATGAATTATTTGTTGAAAATATTTGCATTGTTTTCTGTAATAAAAAGAGTCTCAATGCAAGAAGAAGAATGTAGCACCGACGATTGGAGACCAGGAATGTTCACTCACAAAAATTCAATGTTTAAAATTACTGCTTGTTTTTGACTTTTACGTTTTGACATCAAAAATAAATTTTTATAGCTTTTAATAAATTAAACATATAAAGTCTACACCCAAAAGGTTGTCTTATCATAAAACCGAAATTTCTGGTTGGTTTCATAAAAGTATTTTAAAAATATAACTTGAATTTAGAATTATTGATTACTGATCAACGTGAATCTATGTTGTTATCTTTTTTTCAGCAAAGTACATATACTTTTACGTTTTTTAGCTCAAAAAGTTTTTGGGGCTGAGTCTAATTTTTAAAGCAACGTAAAATAATTAACAAATAAAGATTTGTGTATTGTTTTTGTGATTAACGTGACAGGGCCGGATTTTGATGTGAATCAAAGAGTATGGGGAGGAAATTCGGTAAAACGGAGTGTCTTACCATGGATGGTTTCTATTCGTTACAACGGACATCACTTTTGCGGTGGAACTTTGATTCACAATAATCAGGAAAGAAATTTTCATGAATGATAGTTTAAGTCAACAAGTAGCCCGTGTCAGCCATACGGCTGACAAATAATTTTTCCGACATTTTTTATATTCATTTACTATTTGTTTTTTCAAAATTCAGCCCTTTTATGCCGTTCCCGTGACTTTAAGCTTTACAATGATGCCTCAGTTAACCCGCACTCCATTTTGTCGTTTAAGAAAGGGTCTTTCCCTCGAAAAAACTTATTTTTTACGCGAAACAAGTAACCTCAATAAAGAAATTTTAGGATTTACTATTACAACAACTGTGAGCATGCATTTTTTATGTTTTTAACGCCACCATTTTGAAAACATACACAGTTTAAACAATGCTCTCTATCTCTAAAAATACGTTCATGTTAAGATTGTCAATCCGTTGTAAAAGTTCTAAGAGATTTTTTTAATTTTAATTAAAAAACAGTTCTAAAACGTGCAAATAACCGTAAATTAAAACGTTTTGTATGGACATTATCAAATTTTATTAACTAACGTTTTTTATTAGATTGTTTGAATTTCGATTTTTCAAAAAAATCAATTGTTTTAGTTTTAAAAAGATAGTCAATATCCAAAGCTATATTTTTGGTACAGTTTTTTTTTCTAATAAACTTCTGAAATAGTTTTCTAAATATTAATCTATTTAGTTTTTATAAGAAATATGGAATGGATATATAAACTTTTGAGATGCGCGATTAATTTGTAAATTATGTCCTGCAGCCACTGAAACTATTGTACTGAAGGATATATGCAGCAAGCAAACAGTGTACGTTATAGTATTCAAAAACATGCAGATGTGCTGCTTTAGTTTTTTTTAGCAGAGTGAAATATTTTTCCACTGTATTTACAAATATATGTTAAGGATTCAGTTTATGTTCGGTGTAGGGTCATATTAAGAAAACATTCATATGTGCAGCATTAGTTTTTCAAGCAGTGCACAAATTTTTTTTCTATATTTCCAGTCTATTAAAGCTCACAAAAATATTTTCAATGAATTTTTCTTTCCAGTACATTCTAACTGCTGCACACTGCTGCTTTGATGAACATGGAAATCTCTTGAACTTTCAAAACATATTAATTTCAGTAGGTGCTGGAGCTGATTCCCACGTTTTGGTACCAATAAAAAGTGTTCAAATACACGCACGTTATAAGCCGAATGGGAACTCCAGAGATAAAGTTCGATTTGATATTGCCATTTTAAGTCTCAGTTCTTTTCCCAGGAAGGTGCCAACACTTTGTCTTGCGGCAAGCAAGAAAACCCTTGCGGAAAATGTTCTTAATTCAGCTGAATGCTACATAGCAGGATGGGGATACTACAATGAACAAGAAATGGTAGCAAACACTCTTCAAATGGTGTCGATTGGAGTTCCAAGCAGAACTGAATGTGTTGAAGAGTCGAAAATTCTTGGCTTTGAACTTGGTTCAGCTCTTTTTTGTGTTGGCACTATTGAGGACCGAAGAAACAATACCAACCCTGTTTCGGTGTGCAACGGTGACTCCGGTGGTGCTTTATTCTGTAGAAGAAATCAAACCGACTTTTTCCGCGGTTACGGAATAGTTTCAACGGGATTACGCAATGATTGCCGCCTGGCTCCCACTGTGTTTAATAGTATTTTGTACTTTAGAAAATGGATTGATTTTACCATAAGTAATAGCGGGAACGATTTGCTTGAAGACGGAGTATGCTTGGCGCTAAGAAACAAAAAACATTGTTACAATCAAGCGGCTTACATGTTGCAGCATTGCCCTGTCTCCTGCAGCTACATTCTACCAGAGTTTGCATGTTCAGCTCTGGTTTCCCAAGACTGGTGTGAAAGTGAATTCGAGTCCATGGCTGAAAAATGTCCAGGGTTTTGCAATGTCACACTGGAAGAAAACATTCAGTGGAACCAATGGTCTCCTTGGTCCGCGTGCTCAGTGTCGTGTGGAAGTGGAACTCAACAACGATGGCGATGGTGTAAAACGCCGGGAAGTAGTTGCAATAGTAATACAAAAGAAACCCAAAACTGTAATAATATCAGCTGTTTTTCAGTCATGACAACAGTTGGAACAGCAGACATGAAAGGAAAAAACTCTAAAATAAGTAAGTAATGATCTAGACTAAAGATTGTAGCTTTTATTCTTTTGACTAAAACATGAAATTAAGCATGTAGTTTTTATGCTCTGCTGGCCAAATATTGACCCATTTCAATAGACAAATATATTAAATTATAGAAATAAATGCTATAATGTTAATGAACGCAATTATACTAAATTTGAATTTAGTATATAAATGTTAATAATTTTATACTACGGTAACTGATTTAAAGTTGACCAGGCCATAATTTTGGTCACAGCTGTTATTTTTAACATGTGTCAAATTTATGAAATGAAGTGTGTATGGCTTGATAGATCGTCTCATCGTCATGTCAATCTATCAGGCCATAAATACTTCATTCGACAATCATGCACATAGCAAAAAAATAGCCAATGACCGAAATAAAGGCTCGCCAAATTTAAGTCATTGTTTTAAGTTTAAAGCTTGCCGGTGTTGCAGAATAGATCTTCCCCCTATTTTTCTTCCCTCCGGAAGATTTATTCTAGTGCGCTCTAGAATATATCTTCCGCCCGGAAGATTTATTCTGGTGCGCTCTAGAATAAATATTCCCCCCGGAAAATTTATTCTGATTTACGCCAGAATAGATCTTCCCCCTTCAGAATAGTTATTCCCCCCCGGAAGATCTATTCTGGTTTAAACACCAGAATAAATTTTCCCCACATCTCAAATGTTTAAATAGAATAAAATATATTTTTTAGTGTTTAGCACCAATTTTTTGATCTGAAACCTCGAGTATTTTTTAGGAATTTTTTTATTAAAAGAAAAAAAAAACGAAATGACGTGAAAAGTAAAAAAATAAATGTTGTTTTTAATATGCAAATATACTTGTTACATTATTTATAACAAGGGGAAGATTTATTCTAGAGTGAACACCAGAATAAATCTTCCCCTCTATGTTAGAAATTTTATGCAAATTTTTGCTGCATGCTTCAACACAGGGGGGAATAAATATTCTGAGGGGGGAAGATCTGTTCTGGCGTAAACCAGAATAAATCTTTCGGGGGGGGGGAAGATCTGTAATGGGGGAAGATCTATTCTACGACACCGGAATCCAACTACAATCTAATAATGGTAAATGCAAGGTAATAACATGACCTTTCAACATAACCTAATGACTTTTCATTAAAAAAAAACCTATAGTAATACAAGTAGCACAGAAAAAATGTTTTGCTGTAATTTTAATCAAATTTAAAATTGTTGTACCAAAAAGTCATTTGTGTTATTACATAAAAAGAATGCAAATTGCAATATGTAGAAGAACCATAAATAGAATGCTTAAAACAAATATTTATGAAACACAAAAAAATATAATCAAAAGAAAATAAATTCAAAACACAGAAATAAATTTAGGATTTTATATAATTTTAAAGAAAGTTTTTTGGTCAAACACGTCAGGATTTTAAAGACCCTATGTCATATAATATGATCACGTCATATAGGTTTTGCTCTGTGGTAATGGTTGTGGGAGAAGCTAATAGAATCACTTTTAGCCAATTAATCTCCAATGGATGAAAGATCTCCTTTTGTTTCATAAGCACTAATTGGATGAAAGTAATTCTATAACGTTATAACTTTGTAAAAAACACTGAACAATTTCCGTTTAAATAGGAGGGTTTGGACTATCGTGAACATTTTATCTCTCATGCATATTCAAAGTCTGTTTTTAAATAGTTGAAAAATTAAATGTAAAATAGGAAGAGATAAAAAACGAAAGTTTTGAACTGTTCATTGAAAAATCCATTTTTCTTCAGCGCTAGTGATTTTACAGCGTCAAAGTTCTAATGATGTTGTTAACACTAAACAACTTCGGTTCAAGTGGGAAATTTCTAAGCATCGTGATATAGTAATTTCATACCGGTTTGCTGAAAATGACTAGAAAAAAATTGTATTAATTAAGTACATTTACAAAAGCCAGGATTTAGAAATTGATACAACTAATTTAGGTTTCTATTTCCTATAGTAATTCATGAATCTCGCTTAATAAATAAGCTGTAAACTGATTTGATGTTTAGTATGATATTTAGTTCAGTATTCATACATGCAGTATTTTGTGTTGTTTTCTAATTAAAAAATTAAGAGGATTCAGTAATTGCAAACAAACTTTCCAACTTTTAATCTCACTTAAAAGTTGTAATATAACAAATATTTAAAAGTTGTAGTATAACAGAGTAATAAGTTTTCAGTAGATATGCAGTTTAAACATAAGTAATAAAAATCTAATTCAACATTTCACAATTTAGGTGCTCATAGCTCACCTGCTTTAACAATTACAACAGCAAAACCCCTTTTACAATGCAAAGATTGGGAGTTCCGTTGTGCAGATAACAGTAAGTGCATTCCAAAGTGGGAGGTTTGTAAATTCCGGAATGTTAAAAACTGTCCAGACGGTAGTGACGAAGGAAACCAAACACTCTGCCGTGAAGTTTGTTCAGGACCTCACAATTTCCTCTGTAAAGATGAGTTAACCTGCATTCAGGAAGACTGGGTGTGTATTGGTGCACCACACTGCACTGACAAAAGCGATGAAGACAACTGTATAGCCAACAAATGTAAAGGGAACTTTCTGTGTAAAAATGGTAGGGCTTGTGTTGGAAGATACAAAGTATGTGATGGTCACAATAACTGTTATGACAAAAGTGATGAAAGTAACTGCACGCTAAGAAATTGTGAAGGAAATTTTTTGTGCCGAAAATGGACTCATGGAAGCAAACCTCACGCAAACAACTGGACAGAGCCTGGATGTATGAGTATGAGGAATGTCTGCAATGGGAAAAGAGAGTGCGATGATCCACCAGATGAGGGTGATTCTCAGTACTGCAACAATATATGCAGTGGAAGTGGATGGGAAATGTGCGAGGATGGGAGTAAATGTATTCATCAGAATTGGAAATGTGATGGAAATAAGCACTGCCAATCGGCTATTGATGAAAAAAATTGTAAGTTTACTTATTTAACTTAAAAAACTGATCACTTATTTTATTATTATTATTATTATTATAGATTTATCTAGAAAGATGTTTTTTCTTTAAAAATCAATCAGAATTTTAAAAAACGTAAAGATTTTGCGATTGTCAAAAATGGCTGTAAGATTTTTTTTAGTTCTCATTGTATTCTGGTATGGAAAATTCTGTTATAGTTTTTTCCAAAAAAATGAGTATTGTGTAATTACAAATTAAACCAAATCTTGGTCTTTTATTTTAAATAATAGTAAATGAATTTTTCCATACAATTAAAAGAAGGTCCCAAACCAGAGCGATACGTTCATTTTCAGAAAACAGTTGAGCTTCTCGCCTATTATCGGCAGTAGAGTGGCTGAAGTGGCCTCTCAGTATAGGAAAATTAAACTCGCAAACTTTTGCTGCGGTTCAAAAGCGTGCAAACGATTAGCTCTTCCATTCATCTTTACTGTGCAAAAAATGCTATTAGATTGTTTTGTGGTCTTTTATTCTAAATAATAGTAAATATTATTGTTTTCAAAACTACTAGTTGTGTGCCACTGTTTTATACTCGACACATTTTGACTACTACTTCACATGTTTTTTGTCTAAATCTACGTCTGAAGTAAAATCACGAAAATTCTGTACTCTACTTTTGAGGAAAATTTCTAACACTCTTTGAATCTTAGAATAACCAGAATAACCAAACTCTAGGCTACAAATATATATATAACTTTTTAATAAACCAAAAATTATATTCATCTTAGGGTTTTAACATTGTGGCTATTCGCTTGTGCATAAAACTTAGATTTTGTATTTTAAAGTTTGTTATATTTCAATAGACAAATATATTAAATTATAGAAATAAATGCTATAATGTTAATGAACGCAATAATACTAAATTTGAATTTAGTATATAAATGTTAATAATTTTATACTACGGTAACAGATTTAAAGTTGACCAGGCCATAATTTTGGCCACAGCTGTTATTTTTAACATGTGTCAAATTTATGAAATGAAGTGTGTATGGCTGGATAGATCGTCTCATCGTCATGTCAATCTATCAGGCCATAAATACTTCATTCGACAATCATGCACATAGCAAAAAAATAGCCAATGACCGAAATAAAGGCTCGCCGAATTTAAGTCATTGTTTTAAGTTTAAAGCTTGCCGGTGTCGCAGAAAAGATCTTCCCCCTATTTTTCTTCCCCCCGGAAGATTTATTCTGGTGCGCTCTAGAATAAATATTCCCCCCGGAAGATTTATTCTGATTTACGCCAGAATAGATCCTCCCCCTTCAAAATAGTTATCCCCTCCCCAGAAGATCTATTCTGGTTTAAACACCAGTAGCCGCACTCATAAAGCGCGATTAACCAAGGATTAACCAACGATTGTTGATTGGCTTTTGCATTGGCTCACATAATATAATATAAATTGATAAAAGACTCAATTTCTTTAAATAATGATTAATAATGTACAATAAACTTATAACATAATCAAACATACAGAGAAATTAAATTTTTATTAATTTAAATTAATAATATGAACCAATACAAAATCGAAATAAAATTCGTCTTTTTCAATTTTATTTTTTTTTTCGAAATTAAAAATTAACAATATCATGTCATTAACTTTTTTTCAAATATTCTTAAAATTTGACATTTATTTATATAAAAATACTTTAGTTAAAACAGTATGCATAGTTTTCAAGTCATATAACATGAGAAAAAGTCCAAAAACCGCGTTTAAAGTCAGTTTTTATCAGCTTTTTAATCCGATTCTCTCCTTGTCCATGAAAAAAAGACGTCCATACTTAATCTTTGGTTAATCCTTGGTTAATCGCGCTTTATGAGTGCGGCTACAGAATAAATTTTCCTCTCCCTCAAAAATTTGCATAAATTTAAAACATGATACGCGAGATTTTGTTTGGGCAAATTTTAAAAACACCATTTTTAACAAAGAATGTTAAAATGTTACATTTAGAGAAAAAAGTTTGTTTTTGTAATTTTAATAAAAATATACTTTAACTTTAACTGTTATTAATTTCAAAAACAGTTGAGCATTTACATTAATAATCAAGTATTGTTTAGTTGGTTTTCGAAGATAAAAAGAATACATTTGAATTAGTTCGCTTTGTTCGAGTATATAAAAATATGCCATAATTAAAAAAACTGAATAATTTTTTAGAAAATTAATATCCCAAAATAAAGACTTTTTTTTAAGTTTATCAATTTTTAAGACAAAGTATAACAAAAAAAGACATGAAAAAGTGACACCAGTTTTTTCGAAGAGTATTTGATATTGTTTATCTTTAGTTTTTGTTTTAAACATAATATATTACAAAAATTGAAATAAGAAGAAATAAAACTTCGAATATGTGCACCCATAAGTTTTTAGTTTTTTTTTGAATTTCAAATTCAATATGAAGACAAAAAACCTTTATATTCAGCAGTTAATTCGACATTAAACAGGTTTAAAGTTTTTTTTTGTTTGTTTAGGTGAATTTTTAGGTTTTGCTTAGGCTTAGGAAGAAAGTTTTGTCTTTAATCAGAAAGTGATTTTTTCTGAAGATATACAGAATTTATTTTTTTCTGACGCCGCCAAAATTTCCTTCGAGTTCTAACTTTTTTTATATGTTGCTATATATTTTAAACGGTTAATAATTAAAATTTAAACTTTCTGCTTAGGCTTGCATAGGGTTCCTTTTTTAGCTTTATACGATGGAAATTTTTATTTTAAGTAAAACATTTAAAAGGTGTTTATTTAAAAAAGGCAGGTTTTTTTAATACTCCGGGCATCTCAAATAGAATAAAATATATTTTTTAGTGTTTAGCACCAATTTTTTGATCTGAAACCTCGAGTATTTTTTAGGAATTTTTTGATTAAAAGAAAAAAACGAAATGACGTTAAAAATAAAAAACAAATGTGGTTTTTAATATGCAAATATACTTGTTACATAATGTATAACAAGGGGAAGATTTATTTTAGAGTGAACACCAGAATAAATCTTCCCCTTTTATGTAAATCTTTTATGTAAATTTTTGCTGCATGCTTCAACACAGGGGAAAAAAAATATTATGAGGGGGGAAGATATTTCCTGGCGTAAAAAATCTTTCGGGGGGGGGGAAGATCTGTAATGGGGGAAGATCTGTTCTACGACACCGGAATCCAACTACAATCTAATAATGGTAAATGCAAGGTAATAACATGACCTTTCAACATAACCTAATAACTTTTCATTAAAAAAAACCTATAGTAATACAAGAAGCACAGAAAAAATGTTTTGCTGTAATTTTAATCAAATTTAAAATTGTTGTACCAAAAAGTCATTTGTGTTATTACATAAAAAGAATGCAAAATGCAATATGTAGAAGAACCATAAATAGAATGCTTAAAACAAATGTTTATGAAACACAAAAAAAATAATCAAAAGAAAATAAATTTAAAACACAGAAATAAATTTAGGATTTTATATAATTTTAAAGAAAGTTTTTTGGTCAAACACGTCAGGATTTTAAAGACCCTATGTCATATAATATGAACACGTCATATAGGTTTTGCTCTGTGGTAATGGTTGTGGGAGAAGCTAATAGAATCACTTTTAGCCAATTAATCTCCAATGGATGAAAGATCTCCTTTTGTTTCATAAGCACTAATTGGATGAAAGTAATTCTATAACGTTATAACTTTGTAAAGAACACTGAGCAATTTCCGTTTAAATAGGAGGGTTTGGACTATCGTGAACATTTTATCTCTCATGCATATTCAAAGTCTGTTTTTAAATAGTTGAAAAATTAAAGGTAAAATAGGAAGAGATAAAAAACGAAAGTTTCGAACTGTTCATTGAAAAATCCATTTTTCTTCAGCGCTAGTGATTTTACAGCGTCAAAGTTTCAATGATGTTGTTAACACTAAACAACTTCGGTTCAAGTGGGAAATTTCTAAGCATCGTGATATAGTAATTTCATACCGGTTTGCTGAAAATGACTAGAAAAAAATTGTATTAATTAAGTACATTTACAAAAGCCAGGATTTAGAAATTGATACAACTAATTTAGGTTTCTATTTCCTATAGTAATTCATGAATCTCGCTTAATAAATAAGCTGTAAACTGATTGGATGTTTAGTATGATATTTAGTTCAGTATTCATACATGCAGTATTTTGTGTTGTTTTCTAATTAAAAAATTAAGAGGATTCAGTAATTGCAAACAAACTTTCCAACTTTTAATCTCACTTAAAAGTTGTAATATAACAAATATTTAAAAGTTGTAGTATAACAGAGTAATAAGTTTTAAGTAGATATGCAGTTTAAACATAAGTAATAAAAATCTAATTCAACATTTCACAATTTAGGTGCTCATAGCTCACCTGCTTTAACAATCACAACAGCAAAACCCCTTTTACAATGCAAAGATTGGGAGTTCCGTTGTGCAGATAACAGTAAGTGCATTCCAAAGTGGGAGGTTTGTAAATTCCGGAATGTTAAAAACTGTCCAGACGGTAGTGACGAAGGAAACCAAACACTCTGCCGTGAAGTCTGTTCGGGACCTCACAATTTCCTCTGTAAAGATGAGTTAACCTGCATTCAGGAAGACTGGGTGTGTATTGGTGCACCACACTGCACTGACAAAAGCGATGAAGACAACTGTATAGCCAACAAATGTAAAGGGAACTTTCTGTGTAAAAATGGTTGGGCTTGTGTTGGAAGATACAAAGTATGTGATGGTCACAATAACTGTTATGACAAAAGTGATGAAACTAACTGCACGCTAAGAAATTGTGAAGGAAATTTTTTGTGCCGAAAATGGACTCATGGAAGCAAAGCTCACGCAAACAACTGGACAGAGCCTGGATGTATGAGTATGAGGAATGTCTGCAATGGGAAAAGAGAGTGCGATGATCCACCAGATGAGGGTGATTCTCAGTACTGCAACAATATATGCAGTGGAAGTGGATGGGAAATGTGCGAGGATGGGAGTAAATGTATTCATCAGAATTGGAAATGTGATGGAAATAAACACTGCCAATGGGCTAGTGATGAGAAAAATTGTAATTTTATTTCTTAACTTAAAAAACTGTGTTTTTTCTTATTTCTTAAAGAAACAACCAGAATTTAAAAAAGTGGTGATTTCGCGATTGTAAAAATGGTTGTAAGAATTTTTTTTAATATTCATTCTACTCTGGTAGCAAAAATTCTGTTATAGTTTGTGCCCAAAAACTGAGTATTTTGTAAGTACCAAATAAGCCAAATCTTGATCTTTTGCTTTAAATAATAGTTGCTATGGGGCGGGAGGATAGCGGATGTTGAATGCAGATTCCAAATTTATTGATCGGGTCCTTTTTCAGACGCAATGAAGACGCTATACAGCTTTAATGCAATTATATAAAAAGCGACATAAAATAGCTTAAAGGTGCGGTACCGACTCAAAGTTTTTTGTCTTTGATTTTGATTTTTTTGTGAAAACCTGATATAAACGCAATAAGTATATTCAAAAAGACATATTGGTTTACAAAAAACTGTTTAGTTTTACCAAAAATAATATAACATGAACGCAACAATATGATATGAACGCAATAATTATATTCAAAAAGACATATTGGGTTACAAAAAACTGTTTAGTTTTACCAAGAATGATATAACATGAAGTGACCAAAATTTTGCTACAAAAGCCGCTCGATTTTGTACGATTTTTTTGCAAAAAAATCCGTCATATTCTGCTTATTTCCTAGTGCAAATATATTAACATTGTTAGGGTTCCTGCACTAAAGGCTGCCACTTCTTTTGTTCACAATACTGCCTTATTTGCACTACGATTATATTTGCACTGTGATGTTCAACAAAAAAAGAACAAATTGAGCTAAATTTTGGTGTTTAAGTGTGTAAACGCATTTTTTGACATTAAGATGTCAAATTTTTAATGAAAAACCCAAACCATTTTTTTTACTTTTGGCCCCAAGTTCCACAAATTTTCCAACGGCACTAACTTCCCTATTGGCTGCTCCAAAAATTCGTATCTTCTCCAAACAACCCCAAAAATTTTTGTAAATATTAAAAAAAGTTAATTTGCCGCCGATGTAGTAAGCCGAACGTTATATGGCCAAAACCAAAGTTTTTGAATCAGCATATAATACTTCTACAAGTAAATTTTTTTCTTCTAATTGTTTTAAATGATGATAACTAAGTAACGCTGGCACAATCAGTAAAAAACCGATTATCCATCTAATAGCGAGAACCACCAACCCAAAAATTAAAAGCGTTTTTGGAAGCTGACATGAAATTTCAAAATACACTATTCCAGCAGTGAAAACAAGTAGAGCATGGCTTTGATCAAAAAAGTAAGGTCTGAGATGAATTGAGTTTTTCTGTTTTAAACCAAAAAAAACAAGTGTGTGAAGATTCCTAAAACAAAAACAACCCAAGTATTTTTAAACCAGGCATTCTGTGTTTCTTAATAATTGCTCTTTATCAACATGTGTCACTTAAATTTGTTTTTGTGAAAAACTAAAAAAAGACTAATTTTACAGCACACCGAACAGATGTAACCAGCAAAATAAACTTCACATAGTAAGGTTGATTACATGCTCAATTTATGATATTCCGTTAGTGTAAAAAGTTCAGTGTGGTGTGTCAAGCGTATTGAGTTTGTACGTGTAGAAATCAATACACTTTTCCGCTTGGCTTATGAATCGTAACAGTGTAACATTAACATAACAGCCGGCACGGCACAAACAGGCTCGTAGCTTAGCATGGATTTAGATAATTTTTTCCAACAAATCCTGATATTTTATTTTAACTTTAACGTTCCAATTGGGGTACGCTTCATATACAATATAAGAAGCATTAAATATTTACTATTTAGAGCAGTAATTGCGTATAACTAAACAGAATACAAAAATTAGCTGCTTTCAAAAATTGTATGTTATCTATTTACCGCAGTACTTTTCCCAACAAAACATAATATATTTAATTTTAGCAGTAGTGTTCCAGTCCATAATTGATATTATTCATTTAGGTGCCGCCATGTCGTTAAATTATTTTTAAATTCCATGAAACGGGAACACAACGAAAACCAAAAAATGCAAATTGTTTTTTGAGAAAACTTGCGGGAAGAATGTCACAACAATATATAAAATTAATCATGCAGTGCAATGTCAAAAACTTGAACAAAAATTTGATTTAACTCAAATTAAAATGTTGAAGTAAATTAAAACTGTTTTCTGAAAAAGAACGTGTCGCTCCGGTTTGGGACCTTCTTCCAATTGTATGGAAAACCTCATTTACTATTATTTAAAATAAAAGACAAGATTTGGTTTAATTTGTAATTACACAATACTCATTATTTTGGCAAAAACTATAACAGAATTTTCGATACCAGAATAAAATGACAACTAAAAAAAATCTTACAGCCATTTTTGACAATCGCAAAACCTTTACATTTTTAAAAAAAGGTTTTGCTGTAATTTTAATCAAATTTAAAATTGTTGTACCAAAAAGTCATTTGTGTTATTACATAAAAATATTGTGAAATTCAATATGTAGGGGAAACATAAATAGAATGCTCAAAACAAATATTTATAAAACACAAAACAAAATATAATTAAAAGAAAATAAATTTAAAACACAGAAATAAATTTAAGATTTTATATAATTTTAAAGAAGGTTTTTGGTCAAACACGTCAGGATTTTAAGTACCCTATGTCATATAATATTCGTGATCACGTCATATAGGTTTTGCTCTGTGGAAATTGTTGTGGGTTTGTACAACTAATTCAGGTTTCTATTTCCTATAGTAATTCATGAATCTCGCTTAATAAATAAGCTGTAAACTGATTGGATGTTTAGTATGATATTTAGTTCAGTATTCATACATGCAGTATTTTTTGTTGTTTTCTAATTAAAAAATTAAGAGGATTCAGTTATTGCAAACAAACTTTCCAACTTTTAATCTCACTTAAAAGTTGTAGTATAACAAAGATTTAAAAGTTGTAATATAAGAGAGTAATAAGTTTTCAGTAGATAAATATATGTAGTTTAAACATAAGTAATAAAAATCTAATTAAACATTTCACAATTTAGGTGCTCATAGCTCACCTGCTTTAATAATCACAACAGCAAAACCCCTTTTACAATGCAAAGATTGGGAGTTCCGTTGTGCAGATAACAGTAAGTGCATTCCAAAGTGGGAGGTTTGTAAGTTTGGAAATGTTAAAAACTGTCCAGACGGTAGTGACGAAGGAAACCAAACACTCTGCCGTGAAGTTTGTTCAGGACCTCACAATTTCCTCTGTAAAGATGAGTTAACCTGCATTCAGGAAGACTGGGCGTGTATTGGTGCACCACACTGCAATGACAAAAGCGATGAAGACAACTGTATAGCCAACAAATGTAAAGGGAACTTTCTGTGTAAAAATGGTAGGGCTTGTGTTGGAAGATACAAAGTATGTGATGGTCACAATAACTGTTATGACAAAAGTGATGAAACTAACTGCACGCTAAGAAATTGTGAAGGAAACTTTTTGTGCCGTAAATGGACTCATGGAAGCAAACCTCACGCAAACAACTGGACAGAGCCTGGATGTATGAGTATGAGGAATGTCTGCAATGGGAAAAAAGAGTGCGATGATCCACCAGATGAGGGTGATTCTCAGTACTGCAACAATATATGTAGTGGAAGCGGATGGGAAATATGCGAGGATGGGAGTAAATGTATTCATCAGAATTGGAAGTGTGATGGAAATAAACACTGTCAATGGGCTAGTGATGAGAAAAATTGTAAACTTACCCCTTTTGTGATTTAAATTTTTTAAAAATATTGTTTTTTATGCAGATAAAAATTTCTTTAAAAACTTTTATGAAAAATATACATGTTTAACAATTATTCACATAGATAGATAGATAGTAAGAGGGCGGTACCCTAGTGTTAAGGGGCCCTGGTGTTCAAGCCTGCATTGGGCTCATTACACTCTGCCCTGGAACCACCTAGGAGTGGTTTTCCTCAAATCGTTTTGATTCTTTAATGAATCGGTTAAAATCAGCAACAGTCGCCCCTCGGACTGTTTTTGCATCTAAGGGGTCCGTGTCAAAGATTTTAAACCTTATTGCTGACAGTGCATAGCACTGTTCCAAGAAGTGAGTAGCGGTCTCTTCTTCCTCTTGGCAGAGTTCGCAGAGCCTATCATTGGCTACTCCAATCTTTCTTAAGTGAGCTTTGAGAGGACTATGTCCAGTTAAAAGCCCAATGACAAGGTGTAACTCCTTTCTTGAGAGACCAAGCAATTGCCTAGCTCTGGAAATATTTGGCTCAATGACATACTTTTTGGTATGTCGGCATGCGCCAAGATTCTGCCAGTATCTGACATGCTGAGCCATAATCCATTTTTTGATGGATGATTTCGCAACCCCAATTGATCTTCCCACATGTAAAAGTGGGCCCATAAAGTTAGGGTTTGTTCCTTCTTTAGCAAGCTTGTCAGCCTGCTCATTTCCTTCATGTCCCCTGTGTCCAGGAACCCACAGAAGCTTTACATCGTTTTCTCTAGCCACTCTGGTAATCATCTCATAGCAGGATTTACTGAGAGTCCTTGTTCTTCACACCATTCTTCTACCTGAACTAAAGCAGCTTGAGCTTGATCCGCCACTACGTCCAAATATTTTCCCTGAACCAGTATGGTTACATCATCTGAGTATCCCTGGATATGATGTCCAGTTTTACTAATTTTGTTGAGAAGGCTATCTACTACAAAGGTCCACAGTAGTGGTGATAACACCCCTCCTTGAGCACAGCCCTGATGGACTATGACAGTTTTTGTGCAGTCTCCTAAAATTATCTGCACCATTCTAGATCTGAGCATAGTGTCAATTATTCACATAACATCTAAGAATAAAATAACCTTTTTTGAGCAGCTAAAATTTAATTTTTACAAATAAAAAACAACTGCAATTAAAATAGTTTACATAAATAAGGAATATCCAACATCAATTTTTAAATAATTACTGTATTGAAACAAAATAGTGCAGATATATATTTTAAAATAAGCATTCAAACTACATACATCAAATAAGTTTTACTTTTTACAATACAATATAAACGCAATAAGTATATTCAAAAAGACATATTGGTTTACAAAAAAACTTTTAGTTTTACCAAGAATAATATAATGTGAAGTGACCATAATTTTGCTACAAAAACCGCTCAATTTTGTACGATTTTTTGCAAAAAAAATCCGTCATAATCTGCTTGTTTCCTAGTGCAACAATTTTTAACATTGTAAGGGTTCTTGCACTAAAGACTGCCACTTCTTTTGCACACAATACTTCCTTATTTACAATTATATTTGCACTTTGAGGCTCAAAACTGAAGCTATAAATTTGTGTTTAAGTGTGTGAACGCCTATGTTAATTTTTTAAAGAAAAACCCAAACCATTTTTTTTTACTTTTCGCCCCAAGTCCCAAAAATTTTTCAACGGCATCAATTGTCCTGTTGGCAGCTCAAAAAATTCGTAACTTCTCCAAACAATCCTACAATTCCGCCGATATATTAGTAAGCCAAACATTATGTGGCCAAAACCAAATTTTTTGAATCAGCATAGAATACTTCTGCAGGCAAATTTTTCTCTTCCTGTTGTTTTAAATGATGATAACTGATTAACACTAGCACAGACAGTAAAAATCCGATTACCCATGCAATAGCGAGAACGACCAACCCCAAAATTAAAAGCGTTTTCGGAAGCCGACATAAAAATTCAAAATAAACGATTCCACCAGCGTCCTTTGCGCAGTCGGGAAATTTAAAACCAAATAATGCGACATAACCAATAAGTCCACCGGTTGCCATACCGAAAACGAATAGAAAATGGCTTTGATCAAAAAAGTAAGGACGGAGATGACTTGAGTTTTTCTGTTTTACACCAAAGAAAACAAATGTGTGAAGTATTAGGACGTAGAAGATTCCTAAAACAAAAGCGACATAAAGTATTTTTAAATTAGGCATTCTGTGTCAACATGTGTCACTTAAATTTGTTTTTGTGAAAAACTAAAAAAAAGACTAATTTTACAGCACACCGAACAGATGTAACCAGCAAAATAAACGTCACATAGTAAGGTTGATTACATGCTCAATTTATGATATTCCGCTAGTGTAAAAAGTTCAGTGTGGTGTGTCAAGCGTATTGAATTTGTACGTGTAGAAATCAATACACTTTTCCGCTTGGCTTATGAATCGTAACATTGTAACATTAACATAACAGCCGGCACGGCACAAACAGGCTCGTAGATTATCATTAATTCCGATAATTTTACCAAACAAATCCTGATGTTTTATTTTAACTTTAACGTTCCAATTGGGGTACGCTTCATATACAATATAAGAAGCATTAAATATTTACTATTTAGAGCAGTAATTGCGTATAACTAAACAGAATACAAAAATTAGCTGCTTTCAAAAATTGTATGTTATCTATTTACCGCAGTACTTTTCCCAACAAAACATATATATTAATTTTAGCAGTAGTGTTCCAGTCCATAATTGATATTATTCATTTAGGTGCCGCCATGTCGTTAAATTATTTTTAAATTCCATGAAACGGGAACATAACCAAAAACCAAAAAAAATAATTTAGTTTTTGAGAAAATTTGCGGGAAGAATGTCAAAACAAGAGTACATAAAATTAATTATACAGTGCAATGTCAAAAACTTAAACAAAAATTTTAATTAACTTAAATTAAAATGTTGAAATAATTTAAAACCGAAATTTAAGTTAAATTTTATTTTTTTATATTTTAACAATTTGCATAAACTCAGGAGATTTTATTCCTAAAAAGCCGCTAAAGACGTGGCAGAGCCACTAAGCAAATTCATCCTATTGCGATAAATTTTTTAAGCAAATTAAAAAAAAATCATTTATGGAATTTCATGGATTGCGGTATGCCCAATGTACATATTAAGGAGCTGTAAATATGTCAAGACAGTATATAAAAATCACTTCCATTAATTATACGTCATCTATTGTGCAAAAAGCAAATGAGGCGTGGCTGGTTTATTTGTTTGGGAATAAAAATTTGGGTTGCTTCACTTTGCTTCACAGCAATGTAGCGCCAGTTAGGGTAACTGACTTAATTTCGGCCACCTTTTTTATTTTTTTGGATAAGTTTTTTCTAATTTTTCCAATCGACCCAATATTTGGTCTAAAAATCAAACGACAGCTATTTTGATTGTTCCAGTGCAAAATTTTAAAATTTGTGTTGCACTTAAAGATCAGTGGAGGTATAAACCTTTTTTATAGTGGCCGAAATTAAGGCGCGAGCCATTAACTTCGGCCACCTAGAAAAAACTGGCTATAACTATTGCCAAACTGATCAATAAAAATTTTTAAAGGTTGAAAATTTATGCTTAGGTATTGTTCTTGGTACATATAACTTAATTTTTCCCTTTTGCAAACTTTAATAGTTATTAGCAAGACTTTAAATAATTAGGGTAACTGACTTAATTTCGGCCACGCCTTAATTTCGGCCACCAATTTAGGGTGTTAGAAAATTGAATTATTTTCAAAACACAAGAGGGCTAGAACAGAAAAAGCTGGATGTATGTTAAATAAAATGTTTTTGCCAAGTTTTTTATTCATTTGGTTCGGCATTATTAACACTTCCATAGAAAAAACCACATTTTTGTAATTTTCTGGAATTTTGGCATGTGTTTAAACTGCATCAAATTTGAATTGAGACAAATTATGACCCTGAATTAAAGACTTTTAAGTGGTCAAAATAGTTAGTTTTCATGTTTTTATGTTTTCTTCGAAAGAAAATTCCAATGCATTATACTAACTGCGCATTTTCAAATTACGGTAACTTCGGCCACCCCGAGACCTCAAAAAATCTGTCATTCTTTTGCCGTATTATTCAAATTAAGCGTACTACTGTACTTTTAAAAAATAATTTCTTTATGTTTGTTTGCGCGTTTGGTTATTTTTAAGTTATATTGTGTCAAATTTAATAAAATAAATTTTTTAGAACAAAAATAGAAATTTAATTTCAGTTTTAACTTTTTTTTGGTGTTTCTTGATTTTTTTGTGTGAGAAAAATTTTTTTTTGAGTGAGAAAAAAAAATTTAAATTCAATATTTAAAACAAGAAACTTATTTATATTATTATTTACTTAATTTTTAAAATTCTTTAATTAAAGCATGAAAACATATGCAATCAAGGATCTCAAAAAAAAAAATTTTGCGCGATAAAAATGAGCTAAAGAGCTCACCAAACTTCATCAATACTTGCTGCTAAATTTTTAACTAAAATTAGGAAACTTTAGTAAAACTTCAAAAAAATTGTTTTTAAATATAAATTTTTAAAATAATCCCAATCCGTAAATTTTGGTTTATCTAATCGTTTTTTTATGTTTTAGGCGTTTGTTTTTGGTTTTTTTAAAACCTAAAAGGTGGCCGAAATTAAGGCGGATTTTGTTTGTTTGGTGTTTTTGGGTTAGAAATATAAAAAAACTTAATGGAATGGAATAAAATTTTTACCATGCTTTCTTTAAAGTTGGTTGGCTGTAACAAAAGTTATTTTATGTTGAAATAGTTTTTTTCACCAAAAAAATTTTCAACAAAAAACACATGTTATTAAAACTTGTGTTTTTAAGGTTTTGACATTATTATTTAAAGTCTTGCTAATAACTATTAAAGTTTGCAAACGGGAAAAAATTAAGTTATATGTACCAAGAACAATACCTAAGGATAAATCTGCAACCTTTAGAAATTTTTATTGTTAGTTTAAGCAATAGTTATGGACAGTTTTTTGTAGGTGGCCGAAATAAATGGCACGCGCCTTAATTTCGGCCACTTAAAAAAAAAGTTTAAACCCTCACTGATTTTTAAGTGTAACAGAAATATTCAAATTTTGTACTGGAATAACAAGTATAGCTATTGTTTGATTTTTAGGCCAAATTTTGGCTTGATTGAAAAATACAGAAAAAACTTATTCAGAAAAATAAAAAAAGGTGGCCGAAATTAAGTCAGTTACCCTATGTCAAAACCTTAAAAAAACAAGTTTTAATAACCTGTAGTTTTTGTTGAATTTTTATTTGTGGGTTAAAAAACGTCAAAAAAAGTTAACGGAGCAACAAAAAAGCTTTATAAATACGGTAGTACGATTATATTTAAAAACAGTAAAAAACGGCAGGTTCTTTCACCTAAATTTTAAGGTGGCCGAAATTAACGGAATTTTAAAATGCGCAGTTAGTTAAACGCGTTGCAAAGTGATTTTGAAGAAAATATCAAAACATGAAAATTAACAACGTTGAGCCTTAAATAGAAGATATTTTAAGGTTATATTGTGCTTCGTTCTAAATTTGATGCAGTTTAAACACAAAGCAAAATTTAAGAAAATCACAAAAAATCACTTTTTGTATGAAAATGTTGATAATGCAAAATAACAAAAATAAAAAACTTTTGCAAAAACACTTTATTGAACATTAATACGGTTACTTTTGTGCTAGTTCTTCTGTGTTTTAAAAATAAGCCAATTTTTTAGCAACCTAAATAGGGGAAAATAAGCGGCGAAAAAGAGACCCCCCCCCCCAAAAAAGGGGGAAAAAACAAAAGCAATTCCCCATTCCCCCGCCGGGGCGGCGGAGCCGGGCCCGCGCGGGGCCGTAAGATGGGAACTTGGAGCCAAAAGTAAAAATCACTAAAACTTTTACCTAACCCTAAGCCAAGCCTAAATCTAAACCCAAAAATTTTCCCAAGTTCCGATTACTCGTGGCTCGAAGTTTCCGAAAATTTCCAATGGCTCTAAGTTCCCTGCTTGTGGCTCTAAAGACCCCGTATCCTTCATTAGTTACTATATAGGGTTTTCAATTTTTATTACTAAAGTGTAAACCATCCACGCTGGTTGGCTTTAGTTTTTTAACGCAAGACATTAATTTGGCCCTCGACTCTACTAAATTGATATTAGCAACATTTATACATTCTTAGCATTCAGTTATTATAAGGTTACCTCCAAAAATCAAGACAAACGGGAGAAAAAACCCAATCCCGAAAATCCCTAAAACCCCTACGGAAACGACCAGGAGTACAAACAGGCTGACGGTTCCGATGATTGTCAAAATTAAGATCCCAGTAATTACGTGAAATTCGCTGCAAAAACTTTTCCAACATTTATTTCTTATAGACTGGTAAATATTTGCTTCTAATAGCTTCTTTTCTTCTGGATTTGTTGTTTCTGTCATTATGCTACGTTTCTTATTTAAAAACAAGTTTAAAAAAAGGAAATTGTTAGAGGAACAAAAAAAGTTATTGTATTTTCTATAAAATTTTTATACAAATTGTCTGTAGTCGCACGGATAAGCTTGGCAATATTATTTTAAAACCGGTATTTTGCTGTTATCATTTAAAAAGATCAGCGTATTAATATAGGAGATTTGGATCAAGCGAAAACCTACAAGTAAACTTTTACCAAACAAAAAAAAAGGGCAAAACAAATTGAAAGACGCACGCAAAACCAAACTTTTTTTTCTCTCACAATTGATATCCGTTTTTACGTTGTTTTTTTTTAGTTTAAGACAAAAAATCTAATTCATAATGGTAAAATTTTTATGTTTTTTTTTGTAGAATTGTGATTTTATGAGTTCTAAACTTTAAATTTATTTATAAATTAAATTGTCATCATAAAGAAACAAAACAGTATAAAGGCTGGTTCATATTTATGACAAAACGTCTTTTGGACAAAGTCCAAAGGACAATTTTAGAAAAGCCAAAACTTCCTTTGGAAAAGCCAAAACGTCCTTTGGACTTTTTCCTTTGGACCAAGTATGAACACTACTTAAAATTTGTCCTTTGGACAAAGTCCAAAGGACAAAATCCAAAGGGAAAAGTCCAAAGGACAAGAAAGTATGAACACGTTGTCCTTTGGATTTTGTTCTTTGGACTTTGTCCAAAGGACGTTTTTACGCTGTATTTGTCTTTTGGACAAAGTCCAAACTACTTTTGTCCTTTGGACTTTGTCCAAAGGACCTTTTTGTCATAAGTATGAACCAGCCTTAATGCTATCATTAATACACATTACAATAAATAATAGATTCGGCTATTTAGACAAACACGAGATTTATCAGATACAATATGTAGGAGCTGAGGAAAAAAATTGAAATCAATAAAACTTAAACTTACACGAAGCCCAAGCTTGTGCATCTAATCTCAACACCATTTTTTGGGGCTCCAAAATTCCAAGTTTTTAAAAGTTTCAGACGGGTTTCCTACTTGCAACTTCGAAAACTCCACACCATTTATAATATGCAAAGTTTTTTCGAGATTTCTAGTAGGAATTTATATGTTTGTCATTTCATTTCCATTACCTTATTTTGTCCGTTGTAAGTTTTTCCAATACTGCTGTTTACCTTTTTAATGCTGATATGGTTTGCGTTCCAAATTTTATGGTGAACTTAAAATACATAAAAAGACGGTTCAATTTCAGCACACGGCTATAGCAACGTTTTTTTAGAGTTTTAGATGAAGATTATGATGTGTTGTTCTTGTGAAATTTAGCCAGTTTTTTTTAGTTTCAAGATTAATCTAAGTTTTTCGCATTCACAATTTTTCAATTAGAAATCATTTAAGTTTCAAATCAAAGTTAATTACACTTTAATGTAGTTTGACCAAAAGAAATTTTAGCTAACGGGTTTATATTTTCTATTTTTGCCTCATAAAGATAAAGAAATTATAACATATCTGAACCGGTCAAAAATTGTCACTCAACTATCAGACAAATACGTATAAAAGAATAGAGTTTAGTGGCCTAAAAATAGTTAACTAGACCAAGGGACTAATTAACCAACCTTAGTTATTCTTCGTACAGGTTTTTTAAGTATGGAAAGCCGCGATTTTTGACATACGAGATTTCCTCAAATCATTGCGTTATAAACAAAACTATTTAACGTAGGCGTTAATAATGCAAATAAACCACTATTCTAAACTCCACATAGCTAATTTTGATACGGTCATTAAAATAACTGGTTTTAAATACCAAATTGAAACAAACATTTTTTAAACCTCATTAGCAAAATTACTGCACAGCTTTCATTAGTAAAATGACTTGCAATCAAAAAGAAAAGCTACCCTCTATATACTTTACAAATTTTGTTCAACGTATACGATATTTAGTTTTATGAGAATATTCGTAACAAATTAGGCTGATTTTTCCAAAAGGCGGCCAAGCGTCGGTTTGTAATAGGTTGCCTAAAATTTAAAGCTCCTATTAGTTTATTTTATGAAAATTTAAAATTTTCAGAATTAATATAAAATTAATAAAAAATTAATATTTCTCTTGTTTTAAAATAATCTGTTGTGCGGGCTTTTGCGATAAAGTGTGATTTATGTGCAATAATATTATATCGTTTGGCCGTGATATCTCGTGAAGACACGTGATCCTATATTACGCAGTGGGTTCGTACGCTGCTTTCAGCACTACAAATTAAATATAAAAATTATCTTAAAGTCATTCTGCAATGCTTTACGCCGAAAAGAACGCCCGAAGTTTTAAATTTGTATAATCATAAATTTATTCCAGCAACAACAAATAGTTGTATGTTACGAGTTACGACGCCATAATCTTTATTACCAGCGGCTGCGGCGACGAGAAATAACCCGCTTACATGTGTAGCCATATTATTTCGTTTGTATACACAAATCTCAAATAAACGTTTTAAAACAAACAATTTGTAGTAAAAACAACATACAATATCAGTTTGATTTCAATATTAAAACCACAATGATTTATTCTTTTGCTTTTAAAAATAATTTGTATGAATTACCGTATTTTCCACGCAGGACACGATTTTAGTATGTACTATATCGTATGTTTATTATAAGTTTCAGTGCAAAGTGCCTACATATATTAAAATTTTCTTAATTCAAAAACAATTGCATATGCAAACCGCAAAAATAATAACTTTTTGTTATTATAAAAAATTAAGAACTTAAAAGTGGGTGTCCAAAACATCGTGATCGAAGCCTTACTTGGGCAAGCAAAATTTTTTAAACTAAATTCAAAGCCTATATATGTACTGTTTTTGATTATAGAAACTGCCTTTATTCATACTCTGTGGTAAACAGTTGTTCTAATTATATGATAAAGCCTTTTTTCTTGTACTTAATTATTTGGTCTATAAAATAACGTCATATTTATTTGACATTTTAAAACCTGGTCATTTTAAAGTTTACTACAAACCTGTTTATTTTTTAAGTTTTTCAAAACTAATTTATTTACTTTGACTTAGGTAGTTGTGAAAAAGTGTAATAGTGGAACATTAACATGGAAAAATATTATTTGCCATAGGTCTCGCATTACAAGATTTCTATATTGATTTTTGTATTGAAACTTTTCACTTTTAAAACTCGTTTTCCTTATAAAAAATACATTTTCTTATTCTTTATTTGTATTGTTGCCTCCCTGTTAATTTCAATTATCAATTATAGACTATAAAAACCCTAAAAAAATTTTTTAAACAAACCTATCAAAAATACTAATTAACAAGGCAATTTTGTTTTTAGTGGTTTTGTTACACGGGCTCATAATCAATAAAATTATATTTTAATTGTTTTAAAATCCGATAGTTTTTAATTAAGGTACTTAGATCCGTAAGTTTAGAATTTGGATTCTTATAAAAATTCAGTGTATTGAACCAGAAAAACTGAAATTTATAATTATAGATAGGAAATTAGGTTATGTTTAGATTTCGTTTAGGTTCAGACCAAGGGTTGAACGCCTTATAAAGGTACCATCTTTACAAAAATATCCCAACTGATGGTCTAGAATAACCTATTTTGGGCTCCAAATTAAAATAATGATATAATAATAATAAGAATAATAATAATAAATAATATTTATTATATCACACTATTACATCAAGAACCCATCAGGTATTAAGCTACGCCAGGAATGCGTGATGAAAGTCCCCAGCCAAAAACTTAAGCTAACTTATTAAGTTTATTACATTATTTTAGCCTTAGCCAGAAAAACAAACATTAAAAACTGCCCTGCTACCTAATACTGCTCTAAATTGAACAATAGTAAATATTTATTCTTATTTAAAAAATATTAATTAACAATTTTCTACAATGTATTATTTTACATCCATCGACTTTAATACGAAACCGGCTGTTAGGGTTTTTTCACGATAGTCAAAACGCTCCCATTTAAACGGAAATTGTTCAGTGTTAATATTTTTTACAGAGTTGTAACGTTATAGAATTAGGAATCGACCGGGGCAGAATTATTGGTGATGCCGGGGCCGGGGCCGGGGTAGCGAAATTTTGATTTGCCAGGGCCGGGGCGGGGGTGGAAAATTTTGCCCCGGCCGGGGCCGGGGCCGGGGCAGGCTAAAAAACTAGCAGATTTTGTAATTTTGGTTGGTTTTTTTTTTCAAAAATTCTAATTTTTTTACTGTAAATTATTTGTTTTAGATAATTAATAGTCACCTTTTAGAATTTAAGCATTTGTGTTAGTAGAAAATTTATTTTTTTAATACACAAAGTTGTTTTAAGAAAAACAAAAAATATTTCAATATTTCGATTTTTTTAAATCTTAAATTATTATTTTATTTAGTATACACTACTGTTGTAAAAAAGTAATGGTTTTTGATTATTTTCAAAAAAAGTAAAAGTAATTTAAAAAAAATTTAATTTAAGTAAAGTAAGAGTAAAAGTAATTTGTGATATTTTAATTTAACTAAAATAAAAATGAAAGTAACGATCGAAATTTTATATAAATAAAGTAAAAGTAAGACCTATTTTGAAGTAAAAGCAAGAGTAAAATTATAATAAAAGTAATTTTGCAACGGAGCAAAACGTCAATTTTTGGAGCTCCAGAGCTCCGTCCTAAAGTGTTTTGCTATTTTTTGCATAAATTTTCATTTTAATTAGTATTTTAGTTTAAGTAAATGGTGTTTAGCGTGTTAGCTGCTTAAAGAACTTTTTTCTTAGACACATTTTACAAGCCCATAGGAAATCTACTTGTTGAAATTACTTAAATTTTACTTAAATTAGTTTAAGTATTTGTAGCAAAAATATATAATATACCGAAAAATGTGCAACTCCTAAATAAAAAAAGTACAGAAAAGGTGGCCTTTATAATGAGCCTCTCCATTTAAATGACACTCTTCACTATAATGGCATAGTAGCCATTTTAATTCGGCGAGTTAAAATGGAGAGGAAGCTATTATAATAGCCATTTATTGACTTAATTTCACTTCATATATACTCACAAGTCTAATACTGTCCGGGCCGCACGAGTTTCCCCGGGTTGGGTTAATACTGTGCAACACGCAGAAACATGTGCGGCCCGGACCGTATTAAACTTGTAGTATTATGAAGTGAAATTAAATCAATAAATGGCTATTATAATAGCTTCCTCTCCATTTTAACTCGCCGAATTAAAATGGCTACTATGCCATTATAGTGGAGAGTGTCATTTAAATGGAGAGGCTCATTATAAAGGCCACCTTTTCTGTACTTTTTTTATATAGGAGTTGCACATTTTTCGGTATATTATATATTTTTGTTTGTAGGAACAAAACCGAGTAAGAGTAAAAGTAAGTGAAACTTGATCCTTTGGTATTTATTCCGCTGCAAAAAAGCAGAAGGGATTCCACGCCATTGCTGCTTAATGTTAAACTTCGTCAACGATCGTCAAGAGCCACAGAGTTTAAAAAACCGCAGCACAGACGCAATATACCTTTTGCAGATTTGCAGCGGTTTTTGGATGAAAAAATCCCAAAGGGTTAAAAGTCGAGCAAACGTAAAGGTAATAAAAAATTCATTACTTTTATTTGTTTAAGTAAAAGTAAATGTAATTTTTTACAACAGTAGTGTATACTTTACGTAAGTATTAGAAATATATTCTTGTTTAAAACAATATTAAACTTAAACCCACTAACCATTCTTATGCTTTAAAAGAATGCTCTACAAATAGAGCTGAAGTTAAAGTATTTTTATATGGGGAGTATGTTTTGATTAAAAAACCTAAACTGTTAAAGGATAAATTGTTAAAAACTCTGGAACGGGTGGTGCACCTTTTAGACTGTGTCAAGTATTTAATTGCGTTAATTTTTGACACATATTAATTGATTTTTAATCAAATTTGATTCGAAAACTTTTTCCAAATTAAATACAAACAGTTCATGCTAATTTCTTGTTTAAAAAATTCAAGTTTGGTGTCTTTTGGGCTGTATAAAAATATTAAACTCACTAAAAAGTGTGGACTGACTTCGTAGGGTTTTCCTGCCAAATCAAGTGGACCCAGTTCGAATACACCCTATACAAAATTTATGAATACCAGTGTAGTTTCAGCAATAAACTTAAAAATGCAAAATAAAAACAAGGAATCAACTTGAATTTTTTGTTTAAAAAAATGTTTTAAGATCACTAAATTTTAAAACAGTTTCAATAACACCTAAAAATAAAAGTAAGAATATAATATAATCCAAACAAATGTCCTGTTGTACAACAAACTTTCTTAGAAAAACTCACTTATAAGCGAATTTAATAGTAATTATTACCGATTTCTGCTAATTTTTTGTACGCAGCGATTTTATAAACGTCTCAAAAAGAAGCGAGTTTGGTATTCAAAATAGAAAGTAGCTTGCGACAAAAATTAAGATGTGCCTCATTTTTCTTTAAATTTAGTTAAAAAATTTACTGTACACATAGCCGAAAATTCTCTTGAGTTATATATCTTTGATATAAACAATTATATTATAATAACTCTAATATTTATTGTATACGTCTCATAAATGGACTTCTATTGTGAAACCCTAATCTCGTAAATAAAATCTACAAAATGGTTTTTATTGCTCAACATGTCTTCAAATTTTGAGAAAAACGACTCATGATTAAAATAAGGAATCTTATTAAAATAGAGTTTTAATAAAATCTTAAAATATAAATAAGAAATATCCTCCTATTGAAGCGATTACATTAGATCTCTAAATAAAATTTTATGTATTTATCACTGTCTAAAATTGTAAAAAGTGCTTTAAAATTTGTATTCTTATGGGTCTTTACCCCGGTTTGCCCCGGTTGATTTGACAGCTAAATTTCCGGGGCCGGGGCCGGGGCCGGGGTAAAAAAGTGCCGGGGCAAGCCGGGGCCGGGGCCCCGGTCGATCCCTATATAGAATCACTTTTAGCCAATTAGTGCTTATGAAAAAGGAGATTTCTCATCCATTGGAGATTAATTTTTACCCAAGCACTAATTGGCTAAAAGTGATTCTATTAGCTTCTCTCACATCCATTCCCACAGAGCAAAACATATATGACGTGATCACGAATACTATATGAAATTTTGAGGGTTTTAAAAATCCTGACGTAATCATATTAAACTACAATACCTCTTTGTTGCAATGCAAGGAACAGTTAAAACTTTATTGGGTACATAAGAATAAGATGTTTCGGATTCAACTTCATCCATCATAGATTAGGCTTATGTAAATTGTGAATTACAAAACTTATCATTGTCAATGAAAATAACAAATACATAGAAATTTAAAATATTAATAAACACCTGTTTCAACGATTGCTTAAAATTTGAATCGTTCGTTTTAGCTAGGAAACACTGCGAAAAAAATGCGGTGTTTAAATTGACAGTAAAAATAATATAATATTTAAAAATTACCATACTAATAAACACCTGTTTTTAAGAAACTTACGATTGTTGCTTATATAAAATTTGACATTTCTTAGTTTTACATAGCTATAGAAAACACTGCAAAAGAAACCATTAAGGCCGAAAAAAATGCGGTGTTTATATTGTCAGTGAAACTAATATAATATTTAGAAATTAAATTCATTTAAAAATTACAATACAAATCACATGTTTTTAACAAACTTACAACGGTTGCTCATAAAGTTTTTGACATTCGTTCGTTTTAGCTATAGAAAACACTGCGAAAAAACCATTGAAAAAAATGCGGTGTTTAAATTGTCAGTAAAAATAATATAATAATATTTAGAAATTACAGAATTGAAGACAAATCGCTCATTACGATTC
>JASAMX010013155.1:0-40553 GCA_030248175.1 Microlaimidae sp. YZB2_3
TGCAGAATTTATTTTTAACGATTCTTGATTGAAAATAGTAATAAGAAATATAGTGATTATAGATTTAAAAAAGCAAACAATAAAAGGTAAAATTATAAGCAATTAATTTTAAAGAAGAAATAAATTTTAGCTGCTAAAAAATTAGCAGTTAAGCAACCTGCAGTAGCCATTAGGCTACTCCAGGAAAAGCAACTGGCGTTGTGGCGAACCACAGACAGACCAGGATAGCGCAACAATATATGCAAAAGCATACCTTGAAATTTTTAACAGTTATAGAATAGTTTGATGTATTTAGAAAAGAAGCAAATAATTAATAATAATTTATGGTTAAATCTGACTTTTTATCTGACTTGATAAAAATGGTTTATAGTTTAAGAAAAATTTATTTATTTTGTCCAATAACTTACTATTTTTATACTTAAGATTTAAAAATTGAAGGAACAATTCATTTTTTTACTAAGAATTTTTCTTTTTCATTACATATTCGCGCGATTTGAATCAATTGAGAATAGAAAACATTAGTTCCTAGATTATCACAGACATTACTATATTTGTGTACATACCTGATAACATTAAACTGAAAAGCATCAGCTTTGTTGTAACCAGTTATAGACCTATAAACATTGTTATTTTTTATTTGTAAATCTAAGTACTCAAATGTATTGACCGATTTATTAGTTTGTGAAAGAGGTAATGAATCTGGGTAAATATTTTTACAAATTTCAAGAAATTTTGGAAAGTTAAAACAAGCAACATCATCCATATATCTTACTGTATTTTTTGTAATAATTCTAGATTGTGGATTGTTTTTGAGATAAATAAATGCCATAAATGACAGAGATAAATCCGCAATTTTAGAAGAAGCATTACCTCCCATAGTTATACCAGAGATTTGTTTAAAAATAATTCCAGAAAATTTAATATATGTATTGTTAACAACAAACTTAATTAGATTTTTTATTTCACATTTTGAATAGACATTAATTTTATCATATGCTAGGTTGTTATCAGTATAAAAACATTTATCATATTCTACCACCAGATATTGCTTTTCGGCATTGTTAAAGAGGAAATTAATTAATTTAAACATTGTGTCTAATACTGTGTTAAGAGATAAGTTTGTATATAAAGTGCTAAAATCTGCAGTTACAACATTGCATCAATTCAATAAGTACGTTTTTAAAACATTGCCAGTATTCTTCAACTGTGGAACACACTGTAAACACATTTTCCCAATTAATAGTTGACAAATACATTGACAAAAGTTTATTATCTCCTTTAACGAAATCAAGCATTAATGATTTTGTGATTAGTTCTCATTGGAGAACATAGCTTTGTTAATTGTAACCTTTACCGAGTTATGACCAGAATTTGAAAAACCTGCAAGATTTTTGTTTGGTCAAAATTGCAGCATCGTTGGACAAAACCATATCCAGAGTTTTCGATTTTCTTGTTTGGTTTAAAAAAAGTTGATATAAACCTTGTTCTTGAATAAAAAATACCTTCTTTTTCGTTTTCGTTATTAGATTTTATTTTTTGCAACCCCCATTCAACCCCAGGACGATTAAAATCTCATGACTAAAACTACTGTTCCTCAATAATATCGCGCAGAGACTGAAAAATCAGTAAATCCTTATCTTTAGTCGTTTGTGGTCTTTGATATAAACAAATTAGTCGTAATTTTGTTTTATCGATTATTTTAATATCAGATGCAACAATTTCTACATTTTCATACCTTTCAGAAATATTTATTTGTATTGCATTAAAATGTTTTTTGCTAAAATTTATAACCCCTCCACCCTCAAAATTTTTTTGATCATTTCAAAAAGCGTACAGACCTTTTTTTTATTTTTAACATTGTTTATTTATCCTTTTATTTGTAATTGAATCGTTTAATCATGTTTTCGTTGCACACAAAAATCAATACTACCATACACGACATCTTAACCTGAAATCAAAACTTCAAATTCTTGCAAATACTTTTTTATACTATGCGCATTGAAGTGAAGTCCTACTATGGACGTATTGTCCCAGCCGTCGGTTTGCTTTTTATCTTATTTTAAAATTAAGTTTTTGATTTCGGTTTTATTTTGATTTTAAAATGGGAGTCCCGTCATCCAAATACCGAAGGTGAGTCTCCTGTTTTGTCGCTCTCGACTAGCTTTTTTTTGATGCCAAAAGTTGTTTTTGGACCACTCTTTGTTCCTCTGTGAGGGAGGGCCAGATAAAAAACTCCTTGTATTTATACATACCTCAAAAGTGTACAGCCAACCTGAAAATTCTGTTTCTTATTCTATTAGAAGGAAGACATATCTTCAAGAGCCGTGGAAATTTTTTGGATTTCATTCCAATCCGGAAATGCTCTGCAATTGCAATGTCCTCCTTGCCATTGTTAAGGGTATCCACAAGTCCTGAACCTAGTGTTGTGATAGTTAGCCAAAAATCAAAGTAGGTAGTCAAGTAGGTAGTTTATTATTTATTATTTTATTAATGATCAGATAACAGAATTAATTTTATACTAAGCATAGTCTATGCATAGTTTAATAGTTAACTACTTTTAAATTTATAAGTAGGTAGTTAAATAGTTATGTCAAATTACATGTAGGTAGTTAGTAGGTAGTTAACTATTTTAAATTTTTGAACTAGGTAGTTAAGTAGTAAGTAGTTAAGTAGGTAGTTAAATAGTTAATTTTTTAACTAAATATATAATTATTATGAGTCTTAGTAAAACCAAAAATTTAAATTCTTAACGTTTAAAATATGTATAATATTTAAATAATATTTAAAGTCTGTATAAGACAACCAGCAAAGAGTGGTCCCTTGCTGCATTCTTTTTCTCCAGTTGACTTAAATATAAAGGCAAAAACCGTGCGAAAACTTCAACGCAAATATTGACATTATTTGCGCAAAAGTCGCAAGACGCAAAAGTCTTTATCAAACTTTTGTTTCGTTTAGAGTTTATTCCTTTTTTCATTCTCCCATTGTAGCTTCTCAGCCTCCGATTCCTCAATCTCTGATTTCAAACAAAGATTTTTTGCTTCAAGCTCTTCTTTCTTTACCATGATTCTCGGCCTATACCACGAGTGTAGAGAACCTGCACGTCATAGACTGTTTAACAGTTTTTAAACGCGCGGTTAAAAAGAAATGGTGCAAAAATTTAGAACCAAATTGGCCAGTTAAAGGGTATTATCCGTACAATTTAACAAAAATACAATATAAAAATGTGAAATAACTTATAAATACTTACTTTTATTTATCAAATATTGCAAATAAATATAAAATTTTGTTTTAAATTGATTATATATTTGATAAATTTGAAGTATTTTTACTCACTTATAACAAAACGCAGCCACGTACATTCCAATGTTTGCGTTTGCCAGATATGTTTCTGTTCCTAAACATCTTCCTCGGGATCTCAGATCATTTAAAAAGAAAAAAACGCCAGAGTTCCCTTTAAACAACTACTTGGTATTTTATTTATTTAAAAAATGCTCTGAGTTATTTTTTTCACTTTGTTGTGCATTTTGTTGATGTTTTTGATATGTTTTGAATAATTTTGTAAGATTTTTACAAAATTGTAAAAAAAAAACATTAGCTACTGCTTGAATTATTCAAAAAATGGCGCACAAAATAATCAAAATTTTGAGGGAACTCAGAAGCTACAAAAACTAAAGCTTAGAGCTCAAGGAGATCAATATTAGGGGAAAAACTTATTGGGAAAATACATTACACATATTTTCTAGGGGTGCAATCATAGGTAGAAGGGGGGTGGGGTTGGGCAGTCTATTTAATTTTATATTTTAAAAAACATATAGACTCAAATATAAGGACCTTATCTCAAAATTGTGCTCCAGAAGAAATGCTTTGTTTGAAGGTTTGTTGAGGATTCATGCTTGAATTGTGATGTGATGAAATGAAAATAATCCTCAAAATATTAACTTTATATATAACGTTTCAAGACATAAAACTTGTCACTTCATCAGACAAAAAACTAAAATACACACAATGTTGTAATTACATATACAAATATTATTGTACAATTCTAAATAGCTAAAAACGCATTAATTAAATTAAGAAAAAGGACTTAAAATAAAAACAATCAACAGTTTTCAAAACAAAAAACCAAAATGGTCAAGAAAAACTAGTTTTTTGTGATGACACAGAAAGGTGAAAAAGAGTTAACGTATGAATAGGGAGAGTATTATTACCAGCGGTGCGCTACATAGCACAATAATGGATGAATTTCGTTTTTGCTCGATTTATGGACCGCTCAAAATTCAAACTTATAAAAAGAGACTTTTTACAAAGCAATTCAATATTCAGAACTTTTTAAATTGTTTTTGAAGCTCTGTCTAATCTGAAAACTTGATCATGAGCAATTGAACGACCTGTAGATTAGGTGTGAGGAGCTAAAGCGGAATTTGTGGGATTTGATGTAATAGCTTTTTTGTGATCAGTCAACCTTGATTCTGGGTAACGTTGAGTTTGACCAATGTATAGTTTATTACAATTAATGCATGGAACAGAGTACACAACATCTTTTTTTGTTTTTACTTATTTAGTGGTCGATGTTGTTTCATATAATTTGTTGCTGTAATGAGTTTGCCTTTTTGCTAACACTAAAACATTCACTTTTCTAAACAATCTGGAAAAACGTTCTGTAACTCCTTTAGGGTAAACTGCGCTAGGTTTTTGTTTAGGGACAAATTAAACCAGGTTTTAGTTAATAATTAATCCCCTGTTAATAAGATGTTTAGAATAGCCATTCTTTTGAAACACTTTTGCAAAATGATTCAACTCAGGTTGGGGGTTATCCATAATTTAACGAGCTCTTGATGCTAAACATTTGATAATACCAACTAGTTGTGTTTTTGGTTGATTGGATAGTGGATGAATAAAACGATCAGAATGAGTTGGCTTTCGATATACTGAAAAATCCAAAGTTTTTTTTTTGTTATTTTTTGATGTTTTGCTGATTTTTGTATCTAAAAAAGGTAGTGTATTTTCTTTCTGGACTTTCATTGTGAATTTTATGTTTCCAGATGAATCTAAAGAGTTTGCAAGCTGTTTGTTAAATGGTTCCAGGAAACCCAATACCACAATCATCCACATACCGATACCAAAAGCTTGGCTTGGCTGCATTTGACAATTTGTGAGTATCAAGCTCTCAAATTCCTAAAGAAAAATGCTAGCAGGTAATAGATACAACTGATTTCCCATTCCCAATCCGCATTTTTGCTGGTAGAATGTTCCTTCGAAAAGAAAGTAGGTGTTGTTAATGTAGATATTAACCAGTTTTAATATCTGCTTTCCTGAGAGCTTTGTCTTTGTTTCTCACAATTGTGGTCAAAATGCAATGTGAACAGGGAGACAATATCAAAAGAAGCTAAATTTATGTCATTAATGAATGCTTTTTATTTCAGATGGTTAATAAGTTCTTTTGTGTTCTTTAGATGTGTGTCTCTCAGACCAATTAATTTGCACAAAACATGTTGAAGATGTTAAGCAGGATAGTAGGTGACAGAGTAAAACAACAAAATTATTATTTGTAATGGACTTGAAACCTTGTGTATCTTTGGAAGACCATGAGGAAATGGATGTTTCAAACGGTCAATTCTAGGGAGCCACAAAATATTTTCCGATCTATACAAATTACTATCCACTATTATTTTACCAATTGGTCTCAAATCGGTTTTAATGTGTTTTTATCTGAATGCTGATAGGTGTTTACATCATTAATTATTTCCAGCAGATTTAACTTATGGTCCTTAAATTTGATGTTGCCTTCCTGTTCACAAATGTTCTAATTGATTCTGCTTTGCAAATCGTAGCTGATCAAATGGCATTTATACCTGAAGTGTTGGAAACAAAAACAAAGATATAAGGAAAGCAAGTATTAAAACTATTGGTATTGCAGTATTGGTTTGCATTAACAACACCTACTTTCTTTTTGAAAGAACATTCTACCAGCAAAAACGTGGATTGGGAATGGGAAATCCCTTGTCTCCATTACTTGCTTGCATTAAGAGAATGTTATTCACAAATTGACCAATGCAACCCAGCTTTTGGTATCATTATGTGGATGCTTTCGGTACCATTATTTGGATGACTGTGGTGTTGGATTTCTTGGAACAATTACGCAATTAAATGAGCTGTTGCACTTGCAAACTCGTTAGAATCATCTGAAAACATTAAATTTACAATGAAAGTTTAAAAAAATACACTACTTTTTAGAAACAAAAATCAGAAAAACATCAAAAGATAACAAAACAACTCTGGAATTTTCAGTATATCAAAAGCCAACTCATTCTTTGCGCAGTCAGTTAAACGTATTGCAAAGTTCTTTTGAAGAAAATATCAAAATGTAAAAATTAACGATTTTGAGCTTTAAATAGAAGTTATTTCAAGGTTATATATTCCTTTGTTCTAAATTTGTTGCTGTTTAAACACAAGCAAAAATCCACAAAATCACCATAAATTCACTTTTTGTATAAAAATGTTAATAATGCGGAATAACACAAATAAAAAGCTTTGCAAAAACATTTTATTAAACATTCATCCAGTTACTTTTGAGCGCGTTCACACCTGATCCCAGTTAACAGATCCCAGTTCCCGGTTCTTAGATCCCAGTTCCCAGATCCCAGATCCCAGAAACGGCCCGTTCACACCTGTTTGTTTATCAAGATAAAAACTCGCGCGTGCGGGGTTTTTTTGCCAAATAACAGTCGTAAGATTATACGTATAAACACAAAATACTTGTTTAAAAGACAAAAAAAAATTAAAAATGATTTTTTAATGTTAAAATAAGTTTAGTTCAAAAAAACCATAAAAATTTATTACTTTTATGAATAAATTTATAGTACAACTATAGGACGTATTTAAACAATAGTTTATGACATGATAACTTCAAAGATTTTTTTCTAATTTAAAACATTATTTTATTAATATGAAATTTCTACTTTTACATAAACAAATGTTTTAAAAATAATTGTTTAATTTAATTTAATTTAGTTTTAAATAATTGTTTTAAAATGTAGTGTCTAGCATTATAGTACACCCCGAGTCAACTTTTACAAGAAAGCCAGGGGTTTCTATCCCCTCCCCCCTAAGAACCCCCTAGATATGAAATTTCATTTACCCAAGGTGAATACTTCTCCTAGCTTGACTGACCGTTTTCATCTATGATTGTAATCTAATAAAGTTTCTATCTATGCTTAGTTTTAATTTATAACAATGATTAATGTTTTCACAGCTATATTAATTAGTTTCATGACGGTGTATACACTGATGTTAGTAACTATTTAACCCCCAATGTAAAATATGTGTAATTAAGTTGTATTTTTCCTGTCAGTTTTTACGCATAATATCAATATGCGTTTTTGGATTTTGCAGGATATTGCCTATTATTACAAAAAGGTCGTTTACTATACTCGGGAAATAAAGATTCTAGGGGAATCCAATTCCCATGGTGTCTTGCTATGGGGATTTTCGCTACACAAGTCCGGCATCTGGCGCCAGTTTTTTCTCATCCCAGAGATATTTCGTTCATATAAAGAATATGCGCTCATTTCAATTGGGCGGAACTCGAAATAAAACTCAAACAAAGGAGTTTCCACAATAACTCGCCTGGCGAAACTCCAAAGAACGACAGATTCATGGGGATTCCCATGGTATCTTGACGCAAGAAGTATGGAATAAGTATTCCTACACAATTAGCGCACTTTTTTATTAAACACTCTTCATATGTGCGACCACAACTGGAATATGCTGGTGTTATTTGAAACCCCTATTGGCAGCGAGATATAGCTTCTGTAAAAAAATAGAGGTATTCACCAAAAGGTTGTTTCACATAAAACCACTTAAAAAGTGTCCTATGAAGAAAGATTAAAATTTTTAAGTTTGCAATTCCTTCAAGAAAAACATGCCAAATAGGATTTGTTCAAGTGTTACAAAATATTTGATGCTTATATTAATGATAATACACATTTTATTTTTACTAATAATCAAACAATATGTCACAATTATAAAATTAAATTACAAAAAAGTAGAAAGAACATAAGAAAAAATTTTTTGCAACAAAATTATTTAAAAATGGGACAGTTTGTGGCAAAAAACAAGTCTTGGTGCCTTCATAAGATTTGTTTAAAAAATTTTTGATTCAACTTAGTGCTGACGCTTTACGCCTTTGAGTTGCATTCTAGATTAATCCATTTCCTTGTATTCTTTAGTGGCTGTGATTGGTTCGCATGATTAATATGACATTTTGTGTGAAATTATTTCTAGAATAAAAATTTTCACTTGACTATAAAATGTAGCAAATTTATCAAATACTTGTTATGGTTTCCTGATTAGTTTTATAGTTTCCATGTTAAACGAAAAATAAAGTTAAAAGTAAAAACTGCTGGTTTTCTTTCACAAAAACAAGAATATTTTAACAAAAAATTTGCTTATTTCTTATTAAAATTAAAATTAAACTGTCGTGTATATTTTAAAATAATGCATATACATAATTACATATTACTTTTTTTTATTTTTGTTTATTCTTTCAACAAAGAAGAAATCGTTTAAGTATAGAAAGCCTTTTAAATCACTATTTAAAGCTCTCATCTTGTTTAAACTATTTCAGACGATAAAACACTTACAAAGTTTTTGGGGCAAAATCCATTTTTCGTTCAATCTTTAAATAGAGTATTCATAAAGGAAAATGTATTAATGATAAAATAATATTTTCAGACATTTTTTCTTGCAAAGGCAAAGTAAGGCAATATAAATTTTAACTGAATTGTTATATTGTTTACTAAAAAATAAACACCTTTCATATCCAAAACTGCGCTTTTGATAATAAATTAGTACAGATATTTTTTTTTAAATCCAATCATTTTTTGAATAAAATTAATTATAATAATTGATAGTAAACAGTTTTATTATTTAAAATCGATGTTTTTTGCTGCTCCTCCATTAATTTATTAACCTTTTTTTGTAGAACACAAGATTAGTCTCAAACTGGTGGGACAATTCTTGGTTTTATGGTACTCCTACAATTCACGAACATCAAAATTTTACGTTTGAAGCTTATACAAATCCAACTACCATGGAAATTTTCGGAGCTGTGGATATTGAAAAATTAGGTATGTTCTATTAAAAATCTTTTGTTCCACATTAAAAGGGACACACAATTCTTCAAATTGTTTCAATTTTATTATTAGCAGCCAGATTTGTTTAATTTTTCATTTCAATTTCCAATAGAATGTAAAATTTCACTGCCGAATCTCCCCTCATCTTCCATCTCCTTCCCGATCCATTTGCTCCTTGTCCATTTCCCTCCTGACTCATGTTACTGACGGACTCTTTGGCTTTCGGCCCAGTTTGATCCTGGCATACTTCTCTGTCGCCCATTTCTCACCAGTACAATTCGCTCCAGATCATTGTTTCCATTATTTTTGAAGATGCGGAGCCGATTATAACAAAAGCAAATAATTTTACTTTTAAAGGTATTTTATTATCATGACTTTTTTTATTCCTTCCAAAATTATGTTCCAAAATTATGTTCCAAGTTACTTTTAGTATATTTATTAAAATTTTATTAATGATTTATTATTCTTTCGCAAATTTATATCACTTTATTTTAAACTAAACTTAATTCAATTCAAAACTATCATATCGTATTTTGATATTCAATTTCTAAAATAACCAAATTATGCATGTTAGTTCACTAATGTCTAGGCTATCAAACTGTGGATATAAGAATTGATTTGCATCAAAGTTTGATTCTTTTACACTTTTAAAAATTTTTTTTTGAAATATCAAAAATAGAATTAATTTTGTTTTGCATACAGACATGGTCTCGTGTAACGCCCATTTGAAAACATGCATCGTTCAGAACATTTTTCAAACATTTTGCCGTTCGACTATCCACACAGCGTTTAAGAGCGAAAAGCGCGCAAGGCTGAAAAATGTTAGTCCCATATTTCCTATACATACAGCCCGCTGACTGGCGGCCGTTAAAATAAAACTCCTGAGTGGACAACATTATTACCCCACATCATGGGTGGCGCGGGAGCGCTACCGGGCAATTTAGCCCCTTGGCGTGGCGCCAACCATAATTAGAGAACGTGGGTAAATTTTGAGATTCATGTTCATCTCCTTCTTTTTTTTCTTCTTCTTATTATTATTCTAACGCTCAATTCTTAAATTCGATATTTCTCCTTCGTTACTGATTGATTAAAAATAAACATGGGCTCTTTGGAAAAAAGAAAGAATTACGCAACTTTTTTAGGAGCCACTTTTTTCATTTAGGTCCTTGTTATCGATTTATTGATCAAAATAAAAAATTGAAAAAATAGACAAGTAAAAACTTCCAAACGCACAATAACAATAAGGAATAAGGAATTTGCAACAATAAGGATTGTACAGAGCAGACAACGAACGGTCCCTCATAAAAACCGCATAAAAAAGCAGACCGGTTTTAATTGGTGGCAGTAACCGAACCAGTTCCCTGTGCCATCTGCTTCAACCGTGCGGAAAACGGCGAAAACAACAGAGTACTTTTTTTAATTCTTACATTACTGATGACAAAATTAATTCAAAGTTTTATTAAAAAAATAATGTGTCAGTAGCGCGGGAGTGCCACCCGGCGGTTTAGCCCCTCGGCACCCACAGCAAACTATAATTAGAGAACGTTAGGAAAATTTTTAGTAATTTATGTTCATCTTTTTCTATTTATTATTATAAATTTATTATTACTCATTATCTTAAAATCAATATTCTTATTTGTTCACGTGGCGATTTAACCATGAGGTACCAACTATAATCAGAGAATCTGGATAAAATTTGTATATGTTCATCATCTTCTTTTTCTAATTTTTTTATTCCAAAAAAAAATTGCAATCATCGATGGCGCGGGAGCGCCCACTGCGATTTAGCCCCACGGCACAGCAAAAACTATAACTAGAGCACCTAGTAAGTTTTTTAATTCATGTTTATCATATTTTTCTTCTTATTATTATTTATATTTCAAAAAATATAATTCCAATCATCGGAGGTTCAGGGGTGCCACACTGCAATTTAACCCACGGCACCGCACCAACTATACTTAGAGAACGTGAGTAAATTTTGTAATTCATGTTCATCATCTTTTTATTATTATTTTTACTTTAAAAATTATAATTGCAATCATTGGCGCACGGCATCGTGCCAACTATATTTAGAGAACGTAGGTAAACTTTGTCTGGAGCGCCACTGCACCGCACTAACTATAATTAAAATTTTGTAACGTGGACTCACTAACGTGGATAAATTTTGTATTTTAAATTCTTATTATTATTATTTTTTTTTTATTTAAAAAAAGTATATCTCGGCAACGGAATGATTATAAACATATGTCATTGCGCAGCTAAAACTATAGTTTATTAGGCTTTTTTTAAATTTAATTCAAAAAAGTGGTAGACTAGCCTTGAAAAATGTTCTACAAATAGAGCAGAAAAAAGGGGCGTATGTTTTTAGACAGAAAAGATGTGGACTATTCTGAGATGGACTTTATGTGGACAATAGGAATTTGCATTTGGTTTGGCCAGCTGCTCACTAAATAAAAATTTCTACCATATGATAATGATTTGTTTATACATTGATTTAATTACACTGCACTGTTGCATATTTTAGTTTGATGAAATGTCAATTGAAAAAAAAATTATATTCACAGTAGTGTTGTAAAAAGTATTGAATTTGGATTATTTTAAGTAAAAGTAAAAGTAATTCGAAAAATTTTAATTTAAGTAAGGTAAGAGTAAAAGTAATTTGTGATTTTTTAATTTAAGTAAAGTAAAAGTAAAAGTAATTGTCAAAATTTTATTTAAGTAAAGTAAAAGTAAAAGTAAGACCAATTTTTTTAAGTAAAAGTAAGAGTAAAAGTATAATAAAAGTAATTTTGAAACGAAGAAAAACACCGGTTATTGGTGCTCCATAGCTGCGTTCTAAAGATTTTTGCTTATTTTATGTATAAATTGTCATTTTAATAACATTTTTAGTCAAAATAAATGGTTTTAGCGTATTAGCGGCTTAAAAAATTATCTTCAGCCATTCACTTTACAACAAGCTCATACGGAATCTACCCATTAAAATTACTTAAATTTTACTTAAATTAATTTAAGTATTTGCCGTGGAAAATCTGAGTAAGAGTAAAAGTAAAAGTATTTGAAATTTCAAAAGTCGAGTAAGAGTAAAAGTAAAAGTAATTGAAATTTCAAAAGTCGAGTAAAAGTAAAAGTAAAAGTAATCAAAAATCCAATACTTTTATTACTTTAAGTAAAAGTAAAAGTAACTTTTTACAACACTAATTCACAGCAATCTTTGACAAGCGCGAAATCGCCACTTTTTTAAGTTTATAGTTGTTTCTTACACATGCAAATATAACCTTCTAATTGAAAAAGTAGCGATTTCCCGCTTGTCAAGGATTGCTGTGAGCATGATTTTTCAATTGACATTTCATCAAACTAAAAAATGCAACAGTGCTGTGTGATTATTAATCTGCATCAAATTTAAAATGAAACAATATATAACCTTAAAATAACTTCTATTTAGGGCTTAAAATGGTTAATTTTTATGTTTTTATATTTTCTTTGAAAAGTATTAACTGGGCAATTTGTGAATCCGTTAATTTCAGCCACTTTAAAATTAAGGTGAAAAAAACCTATTTAACACGATTTGCACAATCATGTGATTGGGTAGGTATAGGTAACCAATAATATTATAGGTTGAATTGATTTATGAATAGACTGGAAGAAATTTCTCAAAAATAATAACAAAACAAATTAAAAAAGGCAGGTTATTTTTTTGGCGGAGGGATGCAGTCATATAGTAAATATAGTAAATATCAATGTCAATAGGGTTTCCCGACCCAACCTACCCCTCACCACGATATAGAGTATCAATGCTTCAAAAAATTGTGTAAAGTAAGTTAAAACAGTAAAAATGTCAGGTTATTTCCCTTGGCGGAGGACTGCAGTCATAAAAATTATATAGTAAAAATCTTTGCGGGTTGAAGTAATCCAACCTACAATTGACTAGGTTTAGATTATCAATAGACTGGTAGAAATTTCTCAATGATTATTGAAATGCAGTTAAAAAAGTCAGGTTATTTTCTTGGTGGAGGGATGCATTAAGATATGAAACATTAGAGATAGGCAAGGGTTGGTTGACTGGACTTATACCCCTCCTTAACTTTTGTAATGTTTTTTTGTCCTTAAAGTTGATAATTTTGGTTTACGTAAACGTTTTTTTGTTATAGGCTTTGTTTATATTCTTCCAAACCTAAAAGTGGTCAAAATTAAGACGGATTTTGTTTTTTGTTGTTTTTAGGCTAAAAATATAAAAAAACTCCTATGAGTAGAATGAAATTTTTACCAGGCTTTCTTTATAGTTGGGTGGCTGTAACAAAAGCCATTTTATGGTGTAATATTTTTTACGCTAATAAAAATTAACAAAAAAACCGAGTAATTAGAACTTCAGCTTCTATAAAAAGAGTTTAAACCTCTGCTGATTTTTAAGTGTAAAAGAAATTATTAATTTTTGCACTAGAATAGCAAATAAAGCTGTCGTTTGATTTTTAGACCAAATTTTAACTTGATTACTAGAGCCAGAAAAACTTTTCCAAAAAAAATTAAAAAAGTGGCCGGAATTAAGTCACCTACCCTACTATTGGTTCTTTTGACAGGTTTTTCTGCTTTTTTTAAAATTTTTATTTTGTACAAATCTCCTCTTGTAGGTGTAAATTTCAATTTTTACAGCACCAGCTATTCAATCAACATCTCTATTTTCTAAAATTAAGTCAGCTACCCTATTATAATATTATCCTGTTATATGTTTTTATTAATAATAGGTTGAATGGCTTGATCTCAACAAAATCGACTAATAAACAGAAGAACAACTAAAATTCTGTTGTATTATTTTGTTTTTTATAAAAAAATTTCATTTCAATTTCAATTTGAGGAACACAATAACACAACCTCTTGGCTGAAGTTGGAACATTAATTTGCAGCCAAAGACTTTCTATTTGTTCCTGTAATTACTTTTTACTCAGGAGTTGCCCATTTTCTGTTATATTATATTTTTTGATATATTTTTGTAGGTGTTGAATTTAATTTTATTTAGAAATCTACTCCGTTGCAGCCCCTACAACAGGACACTATATTTGCGAGATGGGAAAGTGGAATGTTACATCAATTCCGGTTTGCGATGGTCCAAATGACGTTCAAGTTGCAGCTGGGAATTGTTTTTCGCTGAATATTGTAAAGAAAAACTGGACAGACAGTTACACTGCGTGCGTCGACTCCGCACCACTGGGTTTTTTTGGTAGATTAGCTCACATTACTTCTCAGGTAGAAATCGATATAATTATGAAAAGTTTTACTAAGTGAAGAACCGGGTTTCACAATGGATAGCCAATACATGTTTCTCCCCAGTTTTACCCTTAATTTGCTCTTAGTTTTGCCCCAGTTTTAAAACTTAAAAAAAACACTTTTAAAATGCTTTATTTTTGTAAAGTTGTGTACCAAAAAGCTACAAAAACTATCTGGAGTAATTTCTTATATTTTTTAATACAAATCAAATAATTTTCAAAAAGGTTATTTTAAAAAAGGTAAAATATGAACGATTTCTGCCTAGGTGACGCTAAAATATCTCCATTTGTAAAAATTTCGCTAAAACACTGGGGTGCTCGCTGGAACCCCTGTTGTATAAATGTTTATATTTAAGCTTGGAATACATTTAAATTTAATCTATCTAAATTTTTTAAGACTATTTGTAGCGTATTAAATAAATTTAAAAACAAAATTTGCAAAAAAAAACTTTACAAAATAATATATGGCATCACTCTTTAATTATTCATTAAATTAGTCCATAAATAGGGCGGAGCTCCAGAACTCCGGGGGTTACTTCAGAACTCCTAAAAGCGGAGCCTTCGAAGCTTGGAGCTCTGGAGCACATCACTACAATAGAATAATTTAAAACCTAATACCTCATTTAAGGGGCGGAGCTCCAGAACACCCCTAATATAAATTACAGGAGTGCATAGCTTCGTTTTTAGAAGCTTCTGCGTCATGTCCTGCGTCATTAGCAGGTTCTCTCCGCCTAATTACTGGATTTTTGCCCTGCAGGGTTAGCAGATTCTTGCCGCCCAATTACTGTATTTTCCCTGCGGCGTTAGCAGATTCTTGCTGCCCAATTACTGTAATTTAGCCCTGCGGCGCTAGCAGATTCTTGTCACCTAATTACTGTATTTTTGCCCTGAGGCGTTAGAAGATTCTCGCCGCTGAATTACTGTATTTTTGTCCCGCGGCATTAGCAGGTTCTCAACGCCTAATTACTGTATTTTTGCTCTGTGGCGTTAGCAGGTTCTCAACGCCTAATTACTGTATTTTTGCTCTGTGGCGTTAGCAGGTTCTCAACGCCTAATTACTGTATTTTTGCTCTGTGGCGTTAGCAGATTCTCACCGCCCGATTACTGTATTTTTGCCCAGTGGCGTTAGCAGATTCTCGCCGCCTGATTACTGTAATTTTGCCTTGCGGCGTTAGCACATTCTAACCACCCAATTACTCTATTTTTTCCCTGCAGCGTTAGCAAATTCTCGCCACCCGATTACTGTATTTTTGCCCTGTGGCGTTAGCAGAATCTCGCTACCCAATTACTGTAATTTGGCCCTGTGGCGCTAGCAGATTCTTGTCACCCAATTACTGTATTTTTTTCCCTGAGGCGTTAGAAGATTCTTGCCGCTGAATGTCCTGCGTCATTAGCATGTTCTCGCCGCCTAATTACTGGATTTTTGCCCTGCAGGGTTAGCAGATTTTCGCCGCCTAATTACTGCATTTTTTCCCTGCGGCGATAGCAGATTTGCGCCGCTAGATTACTGTATTTTTGTCCCGCACCCTGATTTAAAAAAAAGGAGAAAAACAATGGTGAAAAGTGAAACCCAACTTCAGAAAATAAAAGAAAAACTGGAAAGTCTAGTGTCAGACTCTAACAGCATTTTGAAAAAAGAGCCTTCTGAACAAGAGCTTTTACCACACCCAAAATTGCTAAAAGCGGTTCAAGAAACTGAAACTACACTTAAAAAAATTCAGAATCTGGTTAGTGAATTTCTTGAAAAAGAAAAGGGGAAAAAATCTCTGTTTTTGGCTGTAACAACCGTAACAATCCCAGACGTGGAAGCAGCAGTAACTGATTTTAAAATTGAAAATGAAATGACAGAACCGCTTTTGAAAGCTAAAAAAGAAGAACAGGAACAAAAAGAACGGCTCAAAAAAAAAACAAGAGCGACAAGATCGTTTGAAAAAAAGGAAAAAAAGTTAGAAATAAAAGAAAAAATGGAACAAAAACGATTATAACTTGATTTTGAGCGTATTCAAAAAGGTATATTTCCTGTTATAAGTACTTCTTTAAATTAAAATAATGCTAATTTGCCCAAATTGACACTACCCACGTTTAATGGTGAAAATAATATTGAATTCCGATCATTCTGGGATCAATTCTAAGCATCAATTGATGAAACAGTCTAAATCCTGTAACGAATTTTACTTACTTAAAGAAAAAATTAACAGGAAAAGCTAAAAGAGCTATAGAAAATTTGCCGTTAACAGACGATTATTATCAAATAATGGTCGATATTTTAAAAGATCAGTTACGAGTCGACCTTCTTAAACAAACCCTTGTGTCAAAACTACAAAACTTGCCAATGTCATCAAACTCCACCACTCATCTTCATCAGACTTATGATGAAATTCAGATATTATACGTTTTTTGGACACAATTGGAGAGAAAGTAGATGACAAAAACTTTGCTTTGACAACAATCCTGGAAAAAATTCTAAGTGAGATGCAAAATTCAATAGTATTAAGTGGGAAAAATTGGGTAAATTGGACAGTAGAGTCTTTTTGTAAAGACTTACATGAATATATTTCTCTTTGTGAAACTACAGAATTTGGTGAAAACTTAGTGTCCAGTGAAAAACAATCAGATGGTTCTGGAAAAAAGTTTCCGCAGTCCTCAGGCTGAAATCCGAAATTTCAATCTACCAAATCGCGGGACCCTATAGACTACAAACAAAACAAATCATTTCAACGGCAATTTTCTAAACCGTCCAATTCTTCAAAATTTTCATTGGCACAAGCCCTGGTTTCATCTAACAAAAACCAAGAAAAGTTAAAGAAAAGTCCTTTGTTTTCATCCAAATATTGATACTGCAAAAAAGAAAGACATTGGAGTGATCAATGTTGAACATCCTAATATTGAGGCCAGAAAAAAAATTGAATAAAAATTGTGTTTTTGCCTTGGAAAAGACCATAATCAATCAGGTTGTCCATCATGTCATCCTTGCTTTTACTGCAGTAAGAAAAAGGTACATCATCGCAGCCTATGCCCACAGCAACCACATATGTCCAGATACAATCAAGAATCATCTACTCCTGCTGTAGAAAATAATCCTGCTTGTCTCGCATCAGGAGAAGAGGTTTTCATGCAGACAGTAACTGCAGTGATAAAAAACCCCGACTTCAAATTTCAAACTAAAGATAAATTTTATCAGGGTGAAAATAGATGAGTGGTAATGTAACCAATAGTTTTTGAGAAAATATCACGTGCAGAAAAACACATTACGCAACTAAATAATAATTGGTTACATAACCGCTGAAAACTTTTTTTTAATTTTTCTCGCTCACAGGTTTATTGTTTATTTCTTCCTGGCGGAGAGCGGTTACACCCTTAATTTTACCCTAGAAGACTTTAGCTTTAGTTGCCAAATTTTATTGGATACAGGAGGTAGCCGAGGTTATATAACAGAATCTCTTGCATGTAAGTTGCAAATGAAACTAAAACGCAGCCAATAACTTTCAGTTTTTACGTTTGGAACTAGTATATCGAGGGAAAATAGTACCAAAACAGCAGAAGTGAAAAGACAATTAAAAAATTCCAGTCATTTGTTGGTACATGTCCATGTGGTACCCAAAATTACAAGAAATATTCAGAAACCAAAAGTGGACGCTTTGCAGCTACGCGATTACTGAAATCTAACGTTAGCTGATAAACAACTTACTGCTGGAACAAAACAGACAACTGATTTAAAGATTGGAAACGACTACTATGGCGATCTTATAAACTCTGAAAGAAAAGAAATTTGTCCTGGTTTGTACCTATTAAATTCTGAGTTGGTTAAATTAAAGTTAAAACTAGGTTGGGTCTTAACTGGTAGAACGTCGAATTTGACTGGACCTGGAACGCCAGTTTTGATGGTCACTCTCACTGAAACAAGGCAAGAAGACTCCCATAAAAATTTTTAATTATGTAACAGAAAAGATAATGGACAAATTAAACTTAACGAATCTGTGGGATTTAGAAACACTTAGAATAAAGAAACATGGTGGATAAACAAATGATGATCAAGCACTCAATCATTTTAATGAAACCGTTTTTTTTAAAGAAAGAATGTACCACATACAATGGTTTGGAAAACTAAACTTCCTAATCTTCCTGAAAACCAAATGTTAGCTTTACTCAGATTAAAATCACTTAAAAACCGGCTGAATCATGATGAACTGGAAAAATATTCTGCCATTATCAAGGATCAGATTGAAAAGGGCATTGTTGAGGAAGTAAACAAAACCTCATAGTGCTTAGGCTTTATAAACATTACATTCTTCATCACGCAGTGCAAACTCCACAAAAAGCGACCACAAAGATCGGTGTAGTATATGATGCTTTGGCAAAAACCAAAGCCACAAATAACAGTCTAAATGATTGTCTTCAGAGAGGCCCTGTTATGTTAGAAGATGTTTGCGCGTTGCTCCTCAGATTTCGTCTACATCAAGTAGCTCTGGTATCAGACATAGAAAAAGCATTTTTAAAAGTCGGGTTACAGCCTCCGAAAAGAGTTGTTGTGAGGTTTTTTTGGCTAAAAGACCCCTTCAAATCTTTCTCTGACTCCAACATCCGCGTTTGTAGATTAACCTGTGTACCTTTTGGTGTGATTTCAAGCCCATATCTATTGTCTACTGTTGTTTCATACTACTTAAAGAAAAAGGGAACTTTTGTAGCCGAAAAAATTCGCCAGAATATTTACGGAGACAACGTTATCACTGGAGTAAACACTGCTAATGAAGCGAACCATTTTTATGAAAAAGTGAACCAGATATTTAAGGACATTTCAATGAACTTGAGAGAATGGTGTTCCAATAATCCTTCAGTGAATAGAAGTATTCCTGAGTCAGACCGTTCTGCTGACAGTTCTCAAAAAGTACTAGGGCTCTCATTAAATCACAGATTAAGGCTGGTTCATATTTATGACAAAACGTCCTTTGGACAAAGTCCAAGGGACAATTTTAAAAATTCAAAACGTCCTTTGAAAAAATCCAAAATGTCCTTTGGACTTTTTCCTTTGGACGAAGTATGAATGCTATTTAAATATTGTTCTTTGGACCAAAATCCAAAGGGAAAAGTTCAAAGGACAAAAAAGTATGAACGCGTTGTCTTTTGGATTTTGTCCTTTGGACTTTGTCTTTTGGACAAAGTCCAAAGGACCTATTTACTCTGTATTTGTTTTTGAACAAAGTCCAAAGGACTTTTGTCTATTGAACTTTGTCCAAAGGACGTTTTGTCATAAGTATGAACCAGCCTTTAGACGTCCTTTCTATAGCTGAAACCTCAAACCGCTCGTCATCAATCAATAAAGTATGCACTAAGCGGCAGGTTCTTTCCAACACGGCCGGTGTTTTTGAGCTTTTGGGATTATATACACCCATTACCAATAAAACTAAAATATATTTGCAAAGATTATGGGAACAAAATCTATACTGGGATATTTCCGCTGTCTCAAATGAAACCAAACTATGGTTGAAAATTAGCAAGAATCCAAAAGAAATTCCTTATCATCATATAAAGCTATATTTAAACATTGACCAAAGGAAATTAAATCTACAGAATTCTTTGCTTTTGTGATGCTTCAAAATTTGCATATTCAACTGCAGTATACCTTAGAGTATCTGAAAATGAAATAAATTGGACAGAAATTTTATTTTCGAAATCCAGAGTAGCTCCTAAAAAAGTCTTACTATTCCACTCCTGGAACTCATGGCTATATTGGTTTGAGTTAAAAGTCTTAAATTTGTCAGATCCTCATTGAAGCTACCAATTCAATAAATTATCATCTGCACTGACAACCAGTGTGTCCTGCACTATTAAAAAACGACCAAATTACTGACGAGTTTTGTCAAAAATCGTTTATATCGTTAACAACTGGTGGCCGAAATTAAGGCTGGCTGAATTTAAGTCAGTTACCCTAATAGGTTTGACAATATAAACGTTATTTGCTGTATTTTTTTAAATGAAGTTTTTTGTGACAGAAATGTTTTAAATTGTCAAGTTTTTTAAGTGTCAAGAATTGTACTACAATAAAGGTTCTATATTTAGTTTTCAAAGTGTAAAAACAGTTCATCTTTCATAACTATATTATACTGATTCAAAACATTATACATAGTAAAAATTTGACCAAAATGAAGATATGCGCAATGTATTTTCCCAATGCGTTTTGTCCCTATTATTGATGTTCTTGAGCTTTAAGTTACGGAATTTAGTTTTTGTAGCTTCAGAGCTTCTACCAAATTTCGATCTATTTTGTGTACTATTTTCGAATAATTTAAACAATAGCTAATAGGTTTTGTGCATTTTTTAGAAACTTAAAGAATTATTCAAAACATATTAAAAACGTCAAAAAAACGCTCAAAAAAGGAATAGAATAGGTTAGAGCATTTTTAAGTTGATAAATTACAAAATAGTTGTTTAAAAAGAGCTCTGGAGCTTCTTTCTTTTTGAAGGGTTTTATCTCCGGCCGGAGCAAGGTGGTTACGGGCAGAAACATTACTGGCAAACGCAAACGTTGGATTTTATTGTAAGGTATCAAACAGAAATGCCCACAATTTTATTTAATTATTTTCCTACTTGTCATTAATTTCATAACATGTAAATCCAATGATAAAAAACATTTTCTAAGCTACAAAAGAAAACATTTTTGGAAATTAATTTTAATTCTTATTATTAATTTTAACCATGCTATTAGATTAAAAGTGTTAAGTGCATTTAAACAATTGTAAAATATTAGATTTAGTAATATTAAATAAACGCAATGCTATAGTGTTGGAAATCTATTCCTATTCGTTTTTGCCCATATTACTTATTATTCTGAGGGGTCATTTATCAAGAAAGAAGTCGCCGCGTCTGGCGCGCCTTTTTTCTCGCTCCCCAATATATTCTGTTTATAAAAAAAGGTCTCACTTGAATTTTCGGCAACTCCAGATGAAACTCAAAATAAAAAAGTTTCCACGGTAACTCACCGGGCGAAACTCCAAAGAGCGACAAAGTCACAGGAATCGGTTTCCCGTGGTGTCATACTACGGGATTTTTCCTACACCTGAGACGTATAAAAGGGAGTGAGGCTGGTTCCTACTTATGACAAAAAGTCCTTTGGATTTTGTCCAAAGGACAAACACAGCGTCAAAACGTTCTTTGGACTTTGTCCAAAGGACAAAATCCAAAGGACAAAGTGTTAATACTTTTTGTCCTTTAGACTTTTCCTTTTGGACTTTGTCTTTTGGACCTTGTCCAAAAGACAAATTTCAAGTAGCATTCATACTTTGTCCAAATAAAAAAAACCAATGGACGTTTTGACTTGTACAAAGGCGTTTTGGCTTTTCTAAAATTGTCCTTTGGATTTTCTCCAAAGGAAGTTTTGTCATAAGTATGAACCAGGCTTTACTCTCTAAATTTACTTAATAGATTTCCAAAAGCCTGTTTTTGGAATTTTGTACCGAGAAAATAATTTGTACATTTTTTCAGCAAAGTAATTTTTGAAAAAAACCAAAAATAATAAGTAATTGGTTAAAAAGTAACAAGTATTTTAAAAGTAACAAGTTTAGATTGGAATAAATTTTATAAGTTGTAAAGTAACGGTTCAAAAAATTACAAAGTAAATTCTGAGAGTAGTTTACACTTGTTTACTCAAACTTAATTAATTGATTGAATTAATTGATTTATCGAGCTTGATTTCAAAAAATAGACAAATCAGTCAGGATATTTATTTGCTCTGTGTTTTTGTATTTCAGTGTTTGTGTATGAGTGATGATTATCGCTGCTTCAAATTTACATGTTTGAAAAAAGGATACGCTTTGTTGAACACTGGAACTGCTCCATAATTTTACATTTAGCGAACAATTATTAAATAGTAGTTTCATATCCCAAATTTAAAAAAAAAAATTTATCGATAAACTAAAGTTTTTTTTAAAACATATCAACAACTTTAAAAAATTGTAATGATGCGGCTAAAATTTTAAAACTTATTAAAACAGAAAGAAATTTTGAAGGTACTCAATTTTGTTTTTGAAATTTTGACTTTTATTAATAGATATAAGGACCTAAGCAAAGTTTGGTTTCAAAACCACCTGTGAAATTTCATATGGCTTCACAATTGCTTAAGCAGTATCAGTATTAAACCATATATATCAATATTTTTAAATATAAAATAATAACACAACCACAAATAATTGTAATTAAATATAAAACATTAGCAATAATAAATTGTATTATTATTACACTCCAATTATGAGTAAGTCTAAAACGGCACCAAAAAAGGATAAACGCTTATTTAATTGAATCATACTTCAAAAACAATAAAATAGGGATTTTTTTCACCAATATTACTCGATTATCATAATATTTAATAAATTAAAACATCTTTTAAGTTCTTTTCCGATAGTTTTCTAAAGCATGAAAAATCGCGATTTTTGGCATGCGAAATGTCGCGAAATTCACACATGTTTCTATAAAATTTAATATGAGTGTTAATCAGGCAAAAATACTACGATTATAAACTGCACATTGATAATATTAACAAAAATATATAATAAAGGAAAAATGAGACAAAGCTTGAAACTTGAAGCTTAACTGCTTGAAAACAAAGCTCCCATTTCAATGGGACCTGTTCCCATTTAAATGAGACCTTTCGACTTTCGATCCTATTTATTTGGGATCCCATTTAAATAGGTCCAATTTGAATGGGACTTATTTAAAAGGGATAATGGGACCTATTTAAAAAGGATTTTATTTAATTGGGACCAGGTCCCATTTAAATGGAACCTGTTTTTCCAAGCAGTTTGATCTAAGTGACTCATTTTCCCTTAATTATATATTTACGATATTAATAAAGTAGTTGAAATAATTAATATTTAAAATCAAATTGCAGCGAACTTTTTTGAAACCCCTTAAAAATATAGACTAAACAAAATTTGTTAGAGAAAATACTTCATATGCAATAGAAATGCTGCACTTTTTCACGTACGTAAAAATCAAGGGAAATGTTTCTGTATGTTTCTGTAATACGATTTTCTGTAAGAAAAATAGAGGTAAATTTTTTTAAAATTGCGGCGAAAAGTGAATTTAATTTAATTTCGTGAAATTTAAAGCTCCAAATAGTATATTTTTATTGAAATTTATGATTTTTAAACGGCCAGAATAGCTCTTGTACTGCTGATCTGTTGTGTGTGCGTGTTTATTTTAGATTTAATAAAGACCTTGAGTTTATAAACCTCTTTTAGAAAAAATAAGCATACGGTGTTTGTGGCGCAGTTGGAAAGCGCCCGTCTCTCACACAGTGATACTCTCACTGTCAAAATTTTTAGAGTCCAGGGCTCGACCCCCACTGTGAACATATTTTGATTGCCACATTTTTTACATAATATTAATAATTATATATTTCAGATCAATTATAATTTTTTCAATAATTTATATAGAATCAAAAATACTTTTTGCCACTTATTCAAATTTTCGTCATTAGGATATTTTAAAATATTATAATGCTCTAATTACAATAAATAATAAAATACATTTTATGTAAGTAAAAAAATTGTTCTGTGTTTCAACTTTTTTTTTATTGAACACTGTAAAGTAAAAGCTGTCTGAAGAGACCTTAATAAAAAGGAAACAAAAACATGGAAGAGAAATAAAAGAGACCAAACACCACATTACTATAACATTAATATAAAATAGTATTATTAATATCCAAAAATTAATATTTAAACAAAAAAACAACCATGCTGTAACGCGCAATAAAACTACTAAATTAACAAGTGATGAAAAACACGTTTCGCCCCTAAATTTGTACGCTTTTTTTGTTTACCAATTTTTCTGTTTTTTTTTTTTTAAATTTTCAAATGATTAATAATTTGTTAAATTTGAGGGTTTTTTAAGTTAAATTATAATCATTTTGATGAAATTTTTCTGGTTTAGACTGCATGGGATGCTATAAAAACACTTAATGTGAGCATCGCTACTTGGGTAGGCGGTTCTACAATGGTTACAAATAGCGGCAATTTGTCCAAATGGAATTGGGTTCACGATTTGAGCACTGTTGTAGAGCCGTTAGGGTTTCTTGCTCCAGAAGGCGTGAATTTCTTCAACATTGACAGCAACTGCATGACTGTGAGAGAACAAGAAGGTTGGGAGAACGACAAATGCTCAGACAACAATCCATACCTCTGCGAATATGTTCCTGGTAAGCAACTACAGATAAAAATCATATTCTTACATTTAAAATCTTCACAAATAGAGGGGGCGATAAATTATTGTAATAAATTATAGTTTGTTGCCTTCTGATTATTATTTAATCGTTAAAAACTGCTAAAGTCTGAATGTGTTTTAATTTTTTTTACAGACGATTTGATGAACAATTGTCAAACAATAGGCGCAGGTCAATACAATCGTTGGTTTGAAGAAACCCAGTCGTGTGTTTGGGTTAATAGCGTAAACAAAAATTGGTGGGATGCATACTGCCACTGTATCGAGTCCGCTCCCGCTGGTTCAAACGGAATGCTGCTAACAATACGAAACAGCGATGTTGCTAATGCAATTACAACTGACATAGGTAAACTGACACAATTACAACTGATATAGGTAATTACTGATATGTTTTTGACAATGCCCGTCACATGAATACGGGCATCTTGCAGTAATAATCATAATAAACATAAACAAGTTAAGCACTAAAGAATATTTTTGACTTTGTGAAACTACTGACCCTAATGATTTGCCTAAACATCCGAATAAAAAAGCGAAATCACCGGGGTTTTAATAATGACATCGTATTGATTGTGGATTTTGTTTTGTATTCAGAAAGCGTCTGTTTTAAAGCTATAATTGAACGTAAAAATGAAAATACTATGTCTACAGCAGGTAATATAAGTTTTTTTTCTGTTCCTGCTTTTTGTTTTTGCGGCAAAAACAACAAAAAATTTTATTGTGGTTAAATCGAGTTTTTAAATTAAAAAATTGCCACAATCCAGTTCAATGAGATGTTTATTTGTAATTTCAATGTTTTATTTGTGATTTTATGGCTTATTATTTAGTTTATTATATGATCACAGTTTTTAAACTGACTCAGAGCGGCTATTTTTTTGAATAAATGTTAGCCTTACTTATGGTTTTTTTCTAAAACTATTCTTCTAAAAAAGTCGTCGTAAAAAACTATTCGTCAAATCAAAAAAATTTAAATAAAAATTAAAAAGATTAATTCGCACAGATTTTAATGAAAGTTTGGAAATAAAAACAAGTCTAGTCAATAGTTTGTATTTAATTAAAAAACTAATTCAGAATTTTTTAATTTGATTCTTCTTTTAAAAACATCGATTTTTTTAATTTTCTCAAAATTTTGAATTACGTTTCAGGGTTGGTTCATACTTATGTAAAAACGTCCTTTGGATAAAGTCCAAAGGACAAACACAGCGTATAAAGGTATGTAAAAACGTCCTTTGGACTTTGTCCAAAGAACGTTTTTACATAAGTATGAACCAACCCTTACTCCAAACCACATCTAAAAGTTGCGCCCTGTTTTTCGTTAACTTTCTATAAAATTGCAGGATAAACTGAGCGAATCAAATTTTTTAAATGGCCAAAAACTGTTTTTTGAGCTTTAAATTCATCAAACTATATCTCGAAATAGAACATTCGGTAAACGATGAAACTATAACCGTTGGATACATCATAATCTGAACTTTCAATCGCACTATACTTTTGTCAGACAAAAATTAATATCTAAATTGATATCTAACTTTTGGTAAAAATTGTCATAACTGTGGTGTTCTACCTTAAAAACAAATATGGTAAATGATTTGAGGTATATATGACAGAAAATCTTAAATTTGGTCAATATTGCAAATTTATTGCTAAAAAAGCGTTTAGGATTAGGATTAGGTTTGAGTTCTTATTTTTAGAACTTTTAATTCTCATTTTGTTAAAAATTTGTTACGTGCTTATGTATCCTACGTCAGACCGATAGTTGATAACGCAAGCGTAATAGGGAACCCTTACCAAAAAAATTACATTAATTTGATTGAAAAAATAAAAAAAATTTACAAAAAGACTATGAAAAAAAATATGGATTGAGATATGAAATCTATGAAAACAGATTAAATTTTTTAAGTTTACAGAAGTTAGAATATCGGCGCAGCGTATTTGATCTTACAGAATGTTATAAATTCATTCATCAACAAACTAATATTTGTCCTCAAAATTTTTTTGCATTTAACAAAAATCCAACTAGAGGACATACAATGAAACTAAAAGTTCAAAAAAGTAGAGGTAATGCAAGGAAAAACTTTTTTGGAACAGAATTGTTGAAAAATGGAGTAAACTAAAACAAGAGCATGTAGCAGCTACCTTACTTTCCATATTTAAAAAATCGTTAATATAGTCATAATGGTTCATAATCTAGAATAAACACTTTGACTTTGACTTTAAAAATAAGTTTTTTTTTTCATTACATAAGTGTTTAATTTCTAAAATATAACCATTAATTTCCTAAAACAGATTATTTACAGTAAAAAAAATTTTTGAAAAAAATGACCAAAATTACGAATTCTCGTAAATTTTTCGCCTGCCCCGGCAACCCCGGCCGGGGTAAAATTTTCTACCTCACCCCTGGCCTCGGCAAATCCAAATTTCACTACCCCGGCCCCGGCCCCAGCAAATCCGAATTTCGCTACCCTGGCATCGACCCCAGCCCCGGAATCAGCAAAAACCCTGCCCCGGTCGATCCCTAGCCATAATGCCATAATTTATTACCAGCTTTTATTGGGAAATTAATGGATTGGGTACTGAACGGAAAAGCATTATAAAAATTTGAAATTACAACCTTTAGAACCTTTAAAAACTTTAGATATTGGTCAAAGTAAAATATGCGAAAATTTATATCCCGAAACACCTCCATGTCATAATTCTTTCTCCATTTTAATTAGAAAATTTATTGATTTGAGTCGTTAACGGAAAAGCATTATGCAAATTTAAAATTACAACCCCTATAACTTTAGATCAAAAAAGCAAAACACGCGAAAATTTATATACCGAAATACCTCCATGCCATAATTCATTCCCCGCTTTAATTAAGAAATTTATAGATTGGGTCTTAAAGGGAAAAGCATTATGCAAATTTAAACTTACAACCTACAACTTACAACTTACTTAAATTTAAACTTATAATTTTTCTTAGGACCCCGCCAGCTGAAAGTTTTTTGAAACTTTGATCTTTTTGGAAATATTCCTTTTTATAATGTGATATAACCTTTTTTACTTTTTTATATAAGATCCCTTAATTATTATGTTTATATGTATTTATTTTTTGCAAATGTTGAAATACTTCAGCCAATTTGTTTTAGGGTGCCGATCGCTTATCTTCCATGGGAGTCGCGAATCCTAATGGGACAAAAGCGGTTGGTGGGCTGACTTTTTGGTTTAATGTATTTCATGTTATTACTAGTCTTCTGTTTCTTGGTGCATACAAAATCTGTGCAATGTGTCTATTGGTTATGTGCGTCCCTGCTTAGACGAAATAAAATACAATACAATACAAAAAACTTATGTTTCTAATGTTTCGCTGGGTTCATTACTCTTATTCTAGAGTCAGCTCTAAAGGCAATCGCTCATACTTACAACCCCTATAACTTTAGATCAAAAAAAAGCTAAACATGCGAAAATTTGTATTTCTAAACACCTCCAAATAAGTATTGGCACTGTTGTCAATAAAAAACACCCATTTTTATATATATAGATAAATATTTGAAATGAAATCTGAATATATTAATTGTGTGCAATCGACCGTTTTTGTTTTGATCTAAAATTATAGGGGTTGTAAATTTAAATTTGCATAATACTTTTCCGCTTAGGACCCAATCCATGAATTTCGAAATTAAAGCAGGGAATGAATTATGGCATGCAGGTGTTATTGCATATAAATTTTCGCATATTTTACTATGACCGATATCTAAACTTAAAGGGGTTGTAAATTTAAATATGCATAATGCTCTTCCGTTTAGGACCCAATCCATAAATTTCTTAATTAAAGCGGGGAATAAATTATGGCATGGATTTGTTTTGGCATATAAATTTTCACATATTTTGTTTTTTTGATCTAAAGTTATAGGGGTTTTAAATTTAAAGTTGCATAATGCTTTTCCGTTTAGGAACCAATCCATAAATTTTCTAACTAAAGTGGGGAATTAGGGTATCTGACTTAATTTCGACCAGGCCTTCATTTCGGCCACCAATTTAGGGTGTTAGAAAAATGGCTTATTTTTAAATCAAAAAAGAACTAGCACATAAGTAACTGGATGAATATTGAATAAAGTGTTTTTGCAAAAGTTTTTTATTTGTATTATTCTGCATTATCAACATTTCCATACAAAAAGTGATTTTTTTGTGATTTTCTTAATTTTTGCTTTGTGTTTAAACTACATCAAATTTAGAACGAAGCACTATGTATATAACCTTAAAAAACTTCTATTTAAGGCTCAAAACGGTTTATTTTCATGTTTTGATATTTTCTTCGAAATCACTTTGCAATGCGTTTAACTAAATGCGCATTTTAAGATTCCCTTAATTTCGATCACCTTAAAATTTATGTAAACGAACCTGCCGTTTTTTGCTGTTTTCAAATATCATCGTACTACCGTATTTATAAAGATTTTTGTTTGCTCGTTTGATATCTTTTTGACGTTTTTTTAAGCCCAAGAAAAATTCAACAAAAAATACAGGTTATTAAAACTTGTTTTTTAAGGTTTTGACATAATTATTTAAAGTCTTGCTAACAACTATTAAAATTTGCAAACGGGAAAAATTTTAGTTATATGTACCAAGAAAAATACCTGAGGATAAATTTGCAACCTTTAAAAATTTTTATTGTTCGTTCTGGCAATAGTTATTATCAGTTTTTTCTAGGTGACCGAAGTTAATTGCTCGAGCCTTAATTTCGGACACTATAAAAAAAACTTTAAACCTTCACTGATCTTTAAGTGTAACAGAAATTTTAAAATTCCTTGAATAACGAAAATAGTTGTCGTTTGATTTTTAGACCAAATCTTTGGTTTATTAGAAAAACCAGAAAAAACTTATTTAAAAAAATAAAAAAATTGGCCGAAATTAATTTACCCTAATTATGGCATGGAGGTGTTTTGGTATATAAATTTTTGCATATTAGACTTTCACCAATATGTAAATTTATAGGAGTTGTAAATTTAAAATTGCATAATGCTTTTCAGTTTAGAACCCAATCCATAAATTTCTTAATTAAAGCGAGGAATGAATTATGGCATGGAGGTGTTTTGGTATATAAATTTTTGCATTGCTTTTTTTGATCTAAAGTTATAGGGGTTGTAAATTTAAATTTGCACAATGTTTTTCCGTTTAGACCCAATTCATAAATTTCGAAATTAAAGTGGGGAATGAATTATGGCATTAAGGTGTTTTGGTATATAAATTTTCGCATGTTTTGCTTTTTTGATCTAAAGTTATAAAGGTTGTAAGTTTAAATTTGCATAATGGTTTTCCGTTTAGGACCCAATTCATAAATTTCGAAATTAAAGCGGGGAATGAATTATGGCATTAAGGTGTTTTGGTATATAAGTTTCTTCATGTTTTGCTTTTTTTGATCTAAAGTTATAGAGGTTGTAAATTTAATTTTGCATAATGCTTTTCCATTTAGAACCCAATTTCTAAATTTTGAAATTAAAACGGGGAATGAATTATGGCATGGATGTGTTTCGGTATATAAATTTCCGCATGTTTTATTGTTTTTTTCTTGATCTAAAGTTATAGAGGTTGTAATTTTAATTTTGAATAATGCTTTTCCGTTTAGAACCCAATCAATAAATTTCGAAATTAAAGCAGGGAACAATTTATGGCATGAAGGTGTTTTGGCATACAAATTTTCGTATATTACACTATGACCAATATCTAAAGTTATAGGGGTTGTAAATTTGAATTTTCATAATGCTTTTCCGTTTAGGACCCAACCTATAAATTTCTTAATTAAAGCGGAAAATGAATTATGGTATGTAAGGGTAACTGACTTAATTTCGGCCACCTTTTTTTATTTTTTTGAATAAGTTTTTTCTGGCTTTTTCAATCAAGCCAAAATTTGGCCTAAAAATCAAACAAAAGCTATATTTGTCATTCCAGTGCAAAATTTGAATATTTCTGTTACACTTAAAAATCAGTAAATGTTTAAACTTTTTTTTTTAAGTGGCCGAAGTTAAGGCGCGTGCCATTTATTTCGGCCACCTACAAAAAACTGGCCATAACTATTGCTTAAACGAACAATAAAAATTTCTAAAGGTTGCAAATTTACCCTTAGGTATTGCTCTTGGTACATATAACTTATTTTTTCCCGTTTGCGAACTTTAATAATTATTAGCAAGACTTTAAATAATTATGTCAAAACCTTAAAAAAACAAGTTTTGATAACTTGTATTTTTTGTTCAATTTTTATTTTTGGCTTAAAAAACGTCAAAACAAAGTCAAACGAGCAAAAAATTGTTTATAAATACGGTAGTACAATGATATTTAAAAACAGCAAAAAACGGCAGGTTCTTTCACCTAAATTTTAAGGTGGCCGAAATTAGCGGAATCTTAAAATGCGCAGTTAGTTAAACGCATTGCAAAATAATTCGGAAGAAAATATCAAAACATGAAAATTAACAACATTGAGCCTTAAAAAGAAGATATTAAAAATTAAAAATTAAGAAAATCATAAAAAATTCACTTTTTGTATAAAAATGTTGATAATGTAGAATAATAAAAATAAAAAAACTTTTGCAAAAACACTTGATTCAACATTAATCCAGTTACTTTTGTGCTAGTTCTTTTGTGTTTTAAAAATAAGCCAATTTTCTAACACCCTAAATTGGTGGCCGAAATTAAGGCGTGGCCGAAATTAAGTCAGTTACCCTAGGTGTTTCGGCATATAAATTTTCGAATATTTTACTTTGACTGATATCTAAAGTTATAGGGTTTGTAATTTAAATTTGTTATAGGTTATAAGTTATAGGTTTAAATTTGCAAAATGCTTTTCTTGTAGGACCCAATTCATAAGTTTCGAAATTATAGCGGGGAATGAATTATGGCAAGGAAATTTTCGCATAGATTACTTTGTCTGATGTTAGGTTATAGAGATTCTAATTTTAAATTTGCGTAATGCTTTTCCATTTAGGACCCAATTCATAAATGTGTACATAATAAATAATAAACTTTATTTGTTTTTAACAAAAAATATCAAATTGAAGCATTTCATTGTTTTTCTGTTGTCTGCCATTTTTTACTCCCGTGTTAACGAGCTATCCACTATCCGCTATCCGATGTCATTCCGGTGTTAACGAGCGATCCGCTACCCGCTATCCGCTGTCTGATGTCATTTTTTACTCTGGTGTAAACGTGTTATTCACTATCCGCTGTCCGCTATCCGATGCCATTCCGGTGTGAACGGTTATCCGCTATCTGCTACCTGCTATTCGCTATCCAATGCCATTTTGCTGTGAACGTTCCGGTATGAACGGTATCCGCTATCTGCTATCTGCTATTCGCTATCCAATGCCATTTTGCTGTGAACGTTCCGGTGTGAACGGTTATCCGCTATCTGCTATCTGCTATTCGCTATCCAATGCCATTTTGCTGTGAACGTTCCGGTATGAACGGTATCCGCTATCTGCTATCTGCTATTCGCTATCCAATGCCATTTTGCTGTGAACGTTCCGGTGTGAACGGTTATCCGCTATCTGCTATCTGCTATTCGCTATCCAATGCCATTTTGCTGTGAACGTTCCGGTGTGAACGGTTATCCGCTATCTGCTACCTGCTATTCGCTATCCAATGCCATTTTGCTGTGAACGTTCCGGTATGAACGGTATCCGCTATCTGCTATCTGCTATTCGCTATCCAATGCCATTTTGCTGTGAACGTTCCGGTGTGAACGGTTATCCGCTATCTGCTATCTGCTATCCGCTATCTGATGCCATTTTAGTGTGAACGGTTATCCGCTATTTGTTATGCACTATCCGCTAACCGATACCATTTTTTACTCCGGTGTAAACAGTTATCCGTTATCCGTTATCCGCTATCTGCTATCCACTATCCGTTGCCAGTCCGGTGTGAAACAGCCTTAAGACTCTCTTTCCTGATTTTCATCTCCAAGATAAATATTACTAAAAGTTATTCAAGGGTTTGTATTTTAAAAATATGCTTTTTTTCCAATGCACATGGTTTGGTACAAAACAACAATAAGAATGACTCTATATTGTGTATTGTATTGTGAGTATTGTGAGTATTTTGATATAAAATTATGTATTATGTAAGTATTGTGGTATAAAATTTGTTCTAAAATTACTTTTAAAGTAATTTTCTAAAAATTCAAAATTTTTCTAAACGCCAATAATTTATTTTTGTTTAATAATAATAGTACAGATTACTATTAAGTAACAGTTATGTACAACGTTGCTATTTGATTGCATTATAGTGCATGGTTATCAATAAACACAAGGAAGAACAAATATAACCATTTTATAAAAAAACCAAATAAATATTAGTACATTAAAATAATATAAATACATACATTTAAATAACTATGGCTTTTAATTTTGATTTGAACATATTGAACCTAGTTAATGAAACAATATCATCTGATAGAAAGTTCCACAGTAAAATTACTCTGTTGCCAAAAAAATATTTTGCTAAATCGGTTTTAAAAAGCTTGTGTTAAAGTCTAAATTTGTGACGTTTTTCTGCAATACGTTCAAAAAATAATCACTATCGACATCAGTTTAAAATCTTATAACACATAATAAGATCATTTTTAACATTTAACATTCAATTTAGTTGGATAATATCATTTTTTAACACAAATACTTTGTTTTCTTATCAATATATTGAAAAATATGTTTAATTAAAGACGGAGTCCAAAGAGAAAAAATATTATAACATAATCACTTTCATATCATGTCATAAATATATTTTTATTTAGTTGACAACACTGGAAATATATTTTTATCCCTTTTTTTAAACAAAAGCTAACGTTTTGCCAGGCCTTTTCTTTTTGCCGAGCTTTTTCCAACTAATTTTAGTTTTGCAGCACTTTAGCTTTAGTAATAATGACACCCGTAGTTCATACAAGCATTTCTTGAATTGGCAAAAAATCGTCAATTTTAAGCAAATATATAAAGATGTAGCTATAACGGAGCAAAGGACTTGCATAGTCGCTAACAAAGCAAAGGACTTATATGAAATATATTTTAACCTTTATATGGGGTTAAAAATTTAAAAATTGACGAATTTATATGTAAAACCGGGAGTTTAGTGTTTTCATATATTTGCTAAGGTCAAAAATGCATAAGAGAAGAGAATTTCCGACTCTGTGCTAACAGTTGTTTTACTTTTATGTTGAAAAATCTACGGTGGATTTTTCATAATTAAAAAAACGACTAGGACCCGTGGGATAATTTACAGTTTGTTAAATAAGCTACATGTGTGTTTTTCCACCTAATACTACCAATTGTTCCACTTGCTAACCGTGCATTTGCTAAAAAAAAACTGCAATAATAAAATTCTTAGATGAGGTTTTTTCCACGTCATGTTTTCAAATATTCTACTTTTTTATTATTTAAAACGACGTTTTATTTATAAGGTCTTTGTCATGTTTCAAATCATTAAAATTATTTGACAGAAGTTTTTTGTTTAATTTTTTTTTATTTGCAAACAAAAAACTGCAAGCTTGAACTTTTTGATAATGTTTTTACGCGTAATATTGTCAAATATTCTACGTTTTTCGTGGATTTTGAAGTATAATTTATTATATATTTTTAAATGTTTAATATTTGGTAAATATTTTAAATATTCGATAGTATTGTGTAGAAAAATGAATTTATGAATTTTGCTTTCGTAATTGTTTTTATTTTCTTTAATTTTTTCATGATGAAAAATCTACATGTGTTTAAAATATAATTAGAACAACTGTTCAACACACCCGTCGGAAATTCTCTCAGTCTTATGCGTTCTTGCTAAAACCCATTTTAGGTCCGCACTTATCAAAACTTTTCAGAAATTAGAACTTTTCAAAGGAGTAGTATATTAGTCTTACTAAAACCTTACATTACAACGTTTTGTTGTATTAAAACAGATATACAAAATACTGAATAAATATTTTAAAAAATTACGCATAGGCTCTACAGGAAATGCGGTTTTCCGCATGTATCGGTTAAGAAAGTCGCAGAATTCAAAATTACCTTATTTTACGTAATAAAAAAGCCTAAAAAATGTTCTAAGTATAGAGCAGGAAAAACGGGCAATTCATTTTGGACGTATGTTTAAACACTGAAAATTCTAACTATATTCCGAGGTGGACATATTCGGAATATAGAAAATAAGCATATGGTTCGTGCAGTTGCTGAATGAATAAAAAAATTGTATCCTTATTATAAAAATTTTCAATAAACTCTTGTTGATTGCTTTATTTTTTTAAAAATAAAGCAATCAACAAAGGTTTTACAAACAACAATTTTGAAAAAGAACCTTATAAAGTCCCATGATTAACCCCAACTGTTATTGTGGTCGTATTTAGCCACCAACAGGAATAAAAATAATTTTGTATTAAATAATCAAAAAAGCTAACTAAAATTTTTTTCCATGACTATAAAAGTATTTTTGCCGTGGTAATTTATTTGAAAATATATAACATAAAAATAAGAAGAAATAAATGATTTTTCATATATTATTTAGACACGCTTACTGCCGTAACCGATGCACTCGTTTATTGGGCCAATCTCTATTTAAGGCATAGAGGAGTGTTAATTAAGGCGTGTAATCTTTATAATTAGGGTGAGCGTTAGTTATTCATACTGAAATCGTATAAAGGTGTGTAATTATCCTATATAAGACGTGCCCTCATTATGACTTTAATAGCCCTAACTCTGCAGCTAACCAGCATTTCCATTAATAGTGGTTTGGACAGTCGGCACACTCCGGTTGCTGACCCCTTTTGCCTATTCCGGAAAAAGATCGATCCCTGCTACAGGATTCGCTCAGATGGTCCCTGCCTCTGGTCTCAGAGTCATGTGTAATTGCGTGAATGTGAATGGACCTACCTAGCATAACAAAAATTGGCTCGGCGGTCCCATCACGAAACAAAATTCCTCTCAAATTAAATGCATTTTTTTGTATTATTTTTGAAACTGGGAATACTATATACAAATAAAATATCTACTTGGTAAATTTTAGTGGTCTTTGTGTATTTAATTAACATCACAAAATGTTTTTTTTCTGATTAACCAAAAAAATTGCATATGACAAACCTTAGTTACGCTTAATATAGTTTTAAATAATGGTCAAAAATTAACGAAAATACTCGAAATTGTTTTAATATAGTTGTTTAATCTCCGGCTTTCGAAAAAATTTTGTAAGGTTTTTTAACGAATTCTGATTTCGCGGCGGGACCGCAGAACCAAATTTTTGTAATGCTAGGCAGGTTCAAAGGTGACGTGTTGTAAGATTTCCTGTTTTGCATAACGGAATATTTCATGATTGATGTACTGCATAGAATTAATTTTTGTCAGTATAAAAAAACAAAAGATTTTAAGTTGTTTCATTCTTGTTGCTTGTTGTAAGTGTTTTTGTTTGCGTGAATATGTTACAAAATGAATACAAGATAACTAGAATACAAAAACAGATAACAACCAACTAAAATTGGACGCAAGTAAAACAACAACCGAACTTTTTACACCAGACCTAGCAGACGTACAAAAGACAATTTTCGCTACAAATAAAGACCGCTACACAACCAAAAACACCAAAATCTTGGGCTCACTTTCCACCCCAAGCCAGGGGCGTAGCCAGGGGTAGGGCCAGGGGGGCACGCCCCCCCCCCCAGATGGACCCTTCGGCCCCCCCAAATGAGATGGACTAAAATTTATGATATAAAACATTTGAAGATCAGTAAGAAAAAATACGTTAAAAAAAAATTTTTGTATCAGTTAAAAAGTTTTTTTAACAGTTTACTACAACGACTGACTTAAAAAAACCATTAAGGTTATTCATTGAAATAAGAAGTTGTATTGTAATCAAGAAAAGTAATACTCCATACTCCTTTGTTCAAGGACCAATATAATCCTTGGATATGGTAGTCATATTTTAGCTTCTTGCTTGATTTTTGGGTTTAGTTTTGGAAAAAAGTGGTTTTTTATCAAGTTCTAAAAATCGCACCCAAAAAAGCGTTTTCTGAAGATGACATATTTAAAGACATGATTTTTAAAGTCAAAGTGTGTAAGACGAGATGTTAAAAGACTTAATGACAAAAATTTTGGGAAAAAAGTTTAAGATTTTACTACAGTGACAAATTTGCAGTTGCAGATGCGCAATTGTGCGATTTTCCAAGTACAAAATTGCTGAGAAAAATCTATGTTTCTAGTTTTGTCCTTTGGCGTATCTGTGTGTTAGTCATATTTATATATAATTATTAGTTTTGAATTCAGTGCTTGTGATTTTTTAAACTTGCCCAAACTTAAATCAATTAACGCAAACGCGAAGCGAACACAACTCACATAATGTAAACTGAGAAATGGCATAAAGCTTTAATTAGTTTTCTAAAATGTTTAATTATAAAAATTAACTAAAAAACTAAAATAACTGTAAATAAATTTAATTGATTCAGTTATAAAATTTTTTTACAAGTCTTAAAGTAAATGTGAAGCGTAAACGTGAAAGTGTTACCTGACTCAAAACATAACAAAACTAATAAAAAAGTTTTAGAGTAGTTTTTTATCTAATTTTGACTCAATTATAGCTGTTAGTATGGAAATATCTAGCATTACAAAATTTTGGGTCCGCGGTTCTGCCGCGAAATCAGAATTTGTTATGAAACCAATGATTCTTACTAAAGTTTTTCAAAAACCGGAAATAAAACGACAATATTAAAACAATTTCGAATACTTTTGGCAACTTCTGACCATTATTCAGAGCTATTTTAAGCATTAATAAGGTTTTTCATATGTACATTTATTTTGGTTAACCAGAAAAAAACATTTCATAATGCTTTAATTTAATACAAAAAAGCACGTCTAAATTTTTCAAATAGATGTTCTATTATTTGTGCTATTCTAATTTCAAAAACAATACAACAAAATGCATTTAATTTGAGAGGAACTTTGTTTCGTGGTGGGACGGCCGACCCAATTTTTGTAATGCTAGATAGGTCCATTATTACAGCAATTTATATTTGTTATTGAAGATCTACCTATCTAACAAAAATTTTCTATTAAATATATATATTTTGAGAGTGTATTAAACTCTACTTAAAAACTAAAAAATTAATTCATCCTGACCAAATTGGCTTTTTAAAACGCAAATCTGTTGGTTTGCAACTGTTATCTACTTTATGCGACTGGGTAAAAGCAGTTGAAAAGAAAAAACCTTTAGACGTAATGTACATAGACTTTTCAAAAGCTTTTGACTCGGTCAGTCATCCAAAACTGTTAAAAAAACTTAAAGCTTATGGAATTGAGTATGAACTTCTAAATTGGATCACTAGCTTTTTAACGAATCGCAGACAAAAAGTCGTTATAAATGATGACTTTCTTGGTGCTTCAAAAAATTTTGTATCGTCTGATTTTACTCATTTAACCAGTGGAGTTCCCCAAGGGAGTGTCCTTGGTCCACTGTTGTTTATTATTTATATCAATGATTTGCCAGACAGCCTAGACTGAAAAACGTCTATTAAACTTTTTGCCGACGATGCAAAGTTTTATAGTGTAATTGATGAAAACACAACACATAATTGTTTTCAGAATAACCTAAACAAATTTTGTTTGTGGGCAAAAACTTGGCAACTTAACATTGCTATAAATAAATGCAACGTATTACATCTAGGATACAATAACATTAAATTTAATTATACCTTAAATAATTTACCCATTGAAAGTAAAGAATGTATTCGCGATTTGGGCATTTTGATTGACTCAAATCTTAAGTTTTCGCAACATTGTGCGTTTATAGCAGCCAAATCTCAAAACAGAGTCGCAATTCTTTTTCATGCATTTTGTACATCTGATATGTCTCTTTTACGATTAGCATACACTTCCTTTGAAACTTATGTCTGGAATCCATTTTCTCAAATGAATAAAGATTGTCTTGAAAAAGTTCAAAGAACGTTCACTAGGCGCTTATATCAAAGATGTTCTTTTCCTTATGTTAGTTATAAAACCAGATTACAGGAACTGAGCTTAGAGAAACTTGAAACCGTAGAAAACAAAATGATGCACTACTTTGTTATAAACTTATTAATAATTTAGTTGATGTAGATATGAATACATTCCTTAGTATTGATAAAAATAGTAGAACGCGTTCCAACGGTTTAAAAAAAAATTTAACTTAAAAAAGTGATAGTTGATTTTTTTTATTATGGTTTTTTGGTAACGTTAGTTTTAGTTTTCTTTAGGGATGGAAGTATGGTTATCCTCAGTCAAGGTTCGGTCCACCTCAATAGATTATGTAAATGACTACCGACATATGGACAGAAACTTTGAATACAGTGACCTATCAATGACCGTTTTAACAACACTTTCTTTGAATACCGACGACAGTAAAGCCTGTACTTTGTTTAAGACACCAGATATTATCAGTGAAAAATGTGAGAATACCAGGGCATCCGTTTGTGAATTCATTCCAGGGCCAACTCAATCCCAAACATGCGTTGGTATGACGTTTATATTTATAATCACTGGTTCTGAGGCGCCAGAGTACGATTTATCCTCAAAAATTTAACACAGCGTTTTTTTTTCTTTAAAATAATATTTCTCGCTTCTTATTGATGTGTCAAATAGAATCAATAGAAACTACAGTAACTTTCACAATTTATGTAGTAAGCGGGTTTTTTTATTCTAGTTCTTTTTTTGATTATTTATATCAAAATGATAATCTAGTTGTAAAAATTGTTCTATCAACAGATGTTCTTGATTTTCCTTTAGGGAATCCGAATTGTAGTAATGCATCTAAAACGTAAGATAAAACGTTTATTATTGACACCATAAATTAGAGCTTTTGAGTATAACTATAGTCATCGTCAGCAATACATCTAAATAAATATAATATTAAAATACAATGGAAATCAAATAAAATACAAAAAATATACAATAAAATTAGCAAAATAGACAGAAGATACATAAAATTTAAATAGGTAAGTTAGATTTACAGCAGAAAAGAAAAAAGTAAATAGAAAACTTCAAATAAATATTAAAACGCGCAAATAAAAGCGGTAAAATAAAGACAAGATAAAGATAACACACACAATAGGATAAAAAGTAGACAAAAATAAAAATTCAGAAAGGTCAAATAAATCTGAAACATTAAAAAGCATAAACAGGAAAAAATAAGACTATACCTACTAAAAAATATTTTAACCTAAAACAAAGCAAAATCCTTACTAAACATATTTGTTATAACAACTGGTTTTTCTACTCTTATACAAAAACTTCCTTTTAACTTAAAAAAACGTATTGGAAGCAGATGTTTGGCCGAAGTAAGTGGAAGTTTGGCCGATCATGTACAAGTTGAGTTTTATCATGTCTTAATAATTTTAGTATTATCAAATCTGGTTCTAATGAGTTTTTTCTTAAGTTAAAGGGAAGTTTTTGTATATAAGTAGAAAAATCAGTTTATAATAAAAATATTTCTAGTATGGATTTGGCTTTATTTTAGGTTAAAATATTTTTTTAGTAGGTATTGTCTTATTTTTTCTATAACTATGTTTTTTTGATGTTTTAGACTTATTTGACCTTTCTGCATTTTTATTTGTGTTTATTTTTTATCCTATTGTGTGTTTTATCTGTATCTTGTCTTTATTTTACTATTTTATCTGTGCGTTTTAATATTTATTTGTAGTTTTTATTTACTTTTTTTCTTTTTTGCTGTAAATCTAACTTATCTATTTAAATTTTATGTATCTTTTGTCTATTTACTAATAGTTATACTCGAAAGCTCTAATTCATGGTTTAAATAATAAACGTTTTATCTTACGTTTTAACTGCATTACTTGAAAAATCAGATTTACATAACTTTCTAATATCGTTTAATTATTACAGCTGAAAAAAAGGAATAAAACAAAATTGACTTTGGGAAATGATAGTTGACCTCATTTTGCGCGTTTATTTCACGCGTGTTATTCCTG